>JBBBDQ010001874.1:0-65000 GCA_037127315.1 Ascarosepion bandense
TCTTCTTCTTCTTCTTCTTCTTCTTCTATGTACCCTGTCTTTTTAAGACGTAGGCGATCATGGCTTTCCACGTCTCCCTATCCCTGGTGGCTCTTAGCACGCTTTCACCTGTAACACCATGCAACCCTCGTTCCATCATCCATCTGATTCATTATCATCATTTATCCATCACACCCAGATGGTGCATAGGGCATCAACTTTTTGTTGCTGTTTCTGTAAAAAAACTGTTTTTTACGGGGCAGGGTTGTTAGTCCTGCACCCGACCCCCAAACGTGGAGGACCGGTGGACCATTCTTGGTCCTTACGTTTACAGCACTTGGTATTCCCAAATAGTCACCCATTTAAGTACTTACCAGACTCGATGTTGCGTATCCACCTAATCAGGTCCTTCAAATATGTTATCCGCGGCTTTCTCCTGTCTCTTTTTTCTTCCATCTGGCCTGTTAGTATCAGGTTAATCAAGCCCTCATTCTCATTGCATGTGCCAGGAACTTCAGTTGTCTCTTCCTGATACTCAGTGTTAATTATTTTTTTTATTTTCATCATTTCTAATACCTCATCATTGATCACTTGCTTGATCCATGATATTCGCAGCATCCTTCTGTAGAACCACATTTCAGTTGCTTCAAGTTTTTCATTCATCTTTGATGATACTGTCCAGCATTCACTGCCATATTGAAGAACTGACATCACATCACAATCCAGTACTCTCTTCTTTGTTTCTAGCGAAATTATCCTGTTTCTTAATACTCTACTCAGCTCATGGAATGCATCCTTGTGCTTTTGGATCTCAAACATACTAAATGTTTAGAAACTGCTGTGACCACAAAGTGAGGGGTCAGTTTATATATTGATTGTAATATGGAATTGATCCCCCACTTTATATCCAGTATGCCTCTGTTAAACCACATTTCAATTGCTTAAAGTTTTTCCTTCATCTTTGCTGATATTGTCCAGCATTCACTGCCATATTAAAGAACTGACATCACCTAGCAACCCAGTACTCTCTTCTTTGTTTCTTATCCCTTGTGGCTCTGGGCACGCCTTCACCTGTTACATCATGCAACCCTCGTTCCGTCATCCACCTGATTACGTCCTTCAAATATGTTATCCATGGCTTTCCCCTGTCTCTTTTTCCCTCCATCTGGCCTGTTACTATCAGGTTCTCCAAGCCCTCTTTCCTCATTGAGTGTCCCAGGAAACATCAGCTGTCTCTTCCTGACGCTCAGTATTAATTTCCTTTTTGTTTCCATAATTTCCAAGACCTCATCATTGCTCACATGCTCGACCCATGATATCCTCAGTATCCTTCTGTAGAACCACATTTCAGTTGGTTCAAGTTATACGTGGGTGGCAATAAATATTTTCTGCTTAAATAAGTTTCTATTTCTGCAAATGTCATTTTCTAATGTATAAACCGTTAGGTTCTCATTCTCCGACCTGCTTACGGCCATATCACGCTGAAACATTGGTTCCCGTACGACCAGTGAAGTTAAGCAACGATGAGTCTAGTCAGATGAGTGACCACTTGGGAGGATCAGTTGCTGTGAACTTGGATGTGTGGGCCGGGTATTGTATAACGGCTCGGAGTGTCAGTCAGTCAGTTAAGTGCCATACGTGAAACACTCTTGGGCGATCATGTCTCGAAAGAGACATGACTGACTGGGCAGAATATTATCCCGCAGTAGCTTGCCGTTGCTTTCTGCCGTAGACTGGTTGCCGACCAAGGCTATAGAACCCAATCTGTCCTTTTATTTGACTCATAACAAGAGGGAAAAGAGATGTATTCTATTATTATGTAATAATTAGTGGGTGATCAGTTTATTACTTAATAACAATAGAAAACCGATCCACCGCTTTATGACCAGTAGAAGTCAATCATGATTCCAATTATTATATTCAGTCAGTTCAGTGCTATACGTGATACACGCTTGGGCGATCATGTCCCGAAAGAGACATGACTGACTGGGCAGAAGATTATCCCGCAGTAGGTTGCTGTTGCTTTCTGCGGTAGACTGGTTGCCGACCAAGGCTACAGAACCCAATCTGTCCTGCTATTTAATCCATAACTGGAAGGAAGAGACGGATTAATACCTTTCCCAAGGGTATTTGCGCGTAAGTGAATGCAAGGAATTCAGCTGGAATTCGAACTCGGCTCCCCGATTTGTCGTTCCGAGCCGATATCCACTGTACCACAACGCACATCAGCTCGGAGTGTAGGGTTCAAATTTAAATTGCGTTTATTATATTCGCTTACACGAAAATAGCTTCGGGAAATGCATGTAGCCACCTCTTATCCTACAATGAGTTAATTAGAAACTACCGTGTCCACAACATGAGGGATCAATTTGTATATTGATTGTAATATATAATTGAACCCCCATTTTATGTCCATATTATAATTTTTTGTATATTAAGTTCTAATTAGGTGTAAATCTACCACTTCTGCCCCAACTATGGGTTAATTAATAAGAATTGTACCACTAAATCATTATTTTTTTTTTAAATTACGCTCTAAAAATATTTCCTGGCTTTAAATAACTTGCAAAGGGTTGAGAAGCCATATAAAACGAATGAATCACTCACCGTCTGCCGAGCAGCGATTTACTTCCGAACGGTACCCTGCTGCTTCTCCTTTCTGCGTCCCGCTTAACTCACTGGTGCCCCTGCCACAGAAGTTTGCTCGTGCAACCTGGATGGCAACTGCGTCTCACCCATTCACAGTTAGATCAACCAAATGCAGACGACAATTCTAATATCTATCTAAACTTATTTATAAATAGAACTTTATGTGTGTGTCTGTGTCTGTGTGTGTGTGTGTGTGTGTGTGTGTGTGTACGTTACTTATAGACTCCGAAACGGCTGAACTGATTTTCTTGAAATTTTACACATTTATACTATAAACGTCTGCAAGTGTTCTTAGCTAGGTTTTGTGTCGAGGTACCCCCGATAAATATCGAAAATCGATAATAAAAAAAATTGTGTTATAGAAGGAGTGGTCCAATTTTAATCAAATTTGATACACTCATAGACAAAGGCATAAGAAATGACATTCAGAAGTTTCAAGCTTGCAGTTCTTATAATAGTGCAAAAGATTGATAATATATATATAAGGCAAGATGTTTGTGTGTGTGTCTGTTTATCTGCCTGTATCTCTGTATTTTTTCAGCCCTTATATTTTAGTTTTTGTTTCGGGTTTGGCTCTAAGTAGGTATAATTGTAGTTCTTAGTCTCAGCCATGATACCATTTACTCAGAGGACTTATTTAGCCTTCAAAATTTCAGTTTACGACGAAAAAAGATTATTTGATATCGATACCAGGAAATCAAAATTTGACTTACATCCATTCATTTTTCTTTCAGTCTACGGTTTTGCTTTAACTGGAAACAACTATTGCTTTTTAGTCTTTCGGACCAACGTCCAAAGAGTCTGAGCTCCATGACCATGGATTAGTTTTAAAGATTTCATTACACCCGAGCAACGCCGGGCTATACTACTAGTAATAACATAATAAACTTGCATATTTGTTTTTATCCTCCTTTGTACTGTGGCATGTTGGTTCTTGTAATTGTCATTATATGAGTTTAAGCTGTCGGCGGACGAAAATTTGTTATTTTTGTGTTATTTTCATACCTAAATATCAAATTTAAAATATATTTTTCATCATTATATTGAACTTTTCCTAAATAAATATAAATAAATAATTATATTTATTTAGAAAACGTTGTTATATAATCATGAAAAATATCAAAGATGGCCGTGCAATTTTGGTGGCACACCTGTGCTTTTTAAGTTCTCTTTTCCGTTCCTTGCATTCACCTACGCACAAATACCCTTGGGAAAAGTATTAATCAGTCTCTTCCTTCCAGTTATGGGTTGAATAATAGAACAGATTGGGTTCTATAACCTTGGGTGGCAACCAAGAAAGAAAGCAATGGCATCCTACTGCGGGATAATCTTCTTCCCAGTCAGTCATGTCTCTTTTCAGACATGATCGCCTAAAGCGTGTATCCCGTATGGCACTTAACTGACTGACTTTCCGTTCGACTAATAAAAAACAAACATTTCATAACAGAACAAGGCCGAATTTTTCCTGACATGAAATTCCTGTAATGTTTTTCTTATTTGAAACAAAAGTGAATACTTCCAAAATATTGGTGAAGGGGGCCAAAAATATGTACCGGTGAGTCATTGCTAAAGAACTTGGAATGTCAAGAAGTGACATTACAGAAATCCTTTCCAAGTGTCAAAGACAAGATGTGGATGAGTTCGACTTGTTCAGTTTGTTGTTAGGAGATAACATTAATTGTATCCTTTGAAAACATGACCAGAAGGGGTTTATTTCAGTGTATAAACCATCTTCAAGTCGACGTTAAGTTGGACCACAATTTTGTTTTCATCTGCCTTTGTACTGTAGTATTTTGGTTCTGTTTATTGTCACCAAATAAGTGGATGTCTAAGCTGTCAGTATATGAATCTTTGGTCATTTTGGACTTATTTTCATACCTAATTATGATATTTTTTTAGAAAACGTTGCCACATAAGGATGAAAAATTTGCGACAACCTCCAAGCTTAAACTTCCATCCCGTGACCACGATTGCACCAACTATAAGCACGCATGATCGGAAGGTGGTGGGACAAATTTGAATATATGTTATGGTGAAAGTGCGCCTCAAATTTATTGAAAGTTAAATAAAATGAAAAGAAAATCAAACAATGGTAAATACTTGTCTTTTTTTTTAATCATATCACCGCGAGCAAGACGGTAACGCCACTGATGTGCAGGGGGCTACATAGGTGTGAAAAGATTAGCAAAGAGAAAACCGGAAACCGCATCCTAAACAGGAAACAAGGGATGAGCCTCTTCACCTGTTCAATAGACGTGGGTGGAGTGTGAACCTGGCGATAGTTTAGTCTATCTACTCCAACTGAAAAAAAAAAACAGTGAGAAGAGAAAACCGGAAACCGCATCCAAAACAGGAAACAAGGGATGAGCCTCTTCACCTGTTCAATAGACGTGGGTGGAGTGTGAACCGGGCGACAATTTAGTCTATCTACTCCAATTGAAAAAAAAAAGTGAGAAGTTGAAACTGAGGATTTTCTTTTTTTTTCCTTCAAGTTTCAACTTAGTTAAAGTCGAAATAAGCCTTCAAAGCTAAACTAATTTACAGAACCTTCTCTAGCAAGGTGATTTACTTTGATTTTCTTCTATTGCATATATTTAGATTTTAAGAACTTTGGGAGCCGAGTTCGAATTCCAGTTGAATCCATTGTATTCACTTACGCGCAAATACCCTTGGGAAAGGTATTAATCCGTCTCTTCCTTCCAGTTATGGGTTAAATATCAGGACAGATTGGGTTCTATAGCCTTGGTCGGCAACCAGTCTACCGCAGAAAGCAATGGCAACCTACTGTGGGATAATCTTCTGCCCAGTCAAGCATGTCTCTTTCGAGACATGATCGCCCAAGCGTGTATCACGTATGGCAGTTAACTGACTGACTTTTTAGAGGTGAGTTAATAACTAATATATTTCTTTTAATTTCTTAAACGTTTTTCAGATTCCCTTTATTTTTCTATTACTTTCACTTTTGACTTTCTCTGTCTCTCTCCCTTTCTCTGTCTCTCTTTCCCTCTCTCGCACGCGCATAAACCCTAAAGCCCTCACTTAATTCTCACTCGTTCGACACCCAACCTCTTAAAATCTGCCAGCCTCGTTTTAAAATCAAGATAGAATAGGAAGATGATAATTACAATCTTATTAGTTAACAATCATTACAGAAAAATCGATTTCCTTCATGCTAATTGATTATGGATGGTTATTTTACGTATTTACCTCTTTGTGGTGGTGAACGGAACTACCATTCTTTTTTTAAAATTTAAGCTAATCTGAGTGTAGTCGGTTCTTTTTCTGCAGATATTTTAGAATTCTTTTAAAAGCTATTCTTAACCGCCATTTTCAATGTGTTGCTAATGACAATGCTTCTCTCATCTATCGACACGTAAAATTCTAAGACTTCCATTAGTCCGTCCGTACGTTCGTCACACTTAAAAAGAACAATTTCTTGACCAAATTTGGAGGAGATGTGTTTGAGTTTGAACGGCATATCGACACATCTGTGGGTTATTTATTTCCAAAAAGGTGGGGGTGGTTAAGGTATTCTTTTTTAATGTTCGGTTATAGTAAGAAGTTGATTTAGTCAGATTTGGAGTTTGAGTTTTTGTTTTGTTTAACGGCATATCAACACCTCTGTGGGTTATTTAATGCCAAAAAGGTGGGGGTTTAAGGTATTCTTTTTTAATGTTCGGTTATAGTAAGAAGTTGATTTAGTCAGATTTGGAGTTTGAGTTTTTGTTTTGTTTAACGGCATATCAACACCTCTGTGGGTTATTTAATGCCAAAAAAGGCAGGGGTTTAAAGGTATTTTTTTAAATATTCGGTTATAGCGAGAAGCTTGATTTAGTCAGATTTTGATGATTTTTTTTTAATTTTAGAAAACTGATGATGTCTTCTAGTTTTATATTCAAAAATGTATTGCTGGTAATAATTTCTCATTCAAAAATGTAATATGGCAGTAATTTGTTTCCCTTCAAAAATGTATATCTTTCTATAAAGGTCTATTTTTATGTATATATTTCTATAGTCTATTGAACAGGTTAAGAGACTCATCCTTTGTTCCCTGTTTATGAAGTGGTTTCCGGCTTTCTCTTTTCCAATCTTCTCACTTTTTTTTCAATTAGAGTAGACAGATCTATCTATCGCCCGGTTCAAACTCCACCCATGTCCATTGAACAGGTTCAGAGGCTCATCCCTTGTTCCCAGTTTAGGATGTGGTTTCTGGCTTTCTCTTTTCCAATCTTCTCATTTTGTTTTCAATTGGAGTAGAGAGACTAAACTATCGCCCGGTTCACACTCCACCCATGTCTATTGAACAGGTTCAGAGGCTCATCCCTTGTTCCCTGTTTAGGATGTGGTTTCCGGCTTTCTCTTTTCCAATCTTCTCACTTTTTTTCAATTGGAGTAGATAGATCTATCTATCGCCCGGTTCACACTCCACCCATGTCTATTGAACAGGTTAAGAGGCTCATCCCTTTTTCCCTTTTTAGGATGTGGTTTCCGGCTTTCTCTTTTCCAATCTTTTCACTATTACGTAGCCCCTGCACATCAGTGGCGTTACCGCCTTGCTCGGGGTGATACGATTAAAAAAAAACGTTTATTTTTATACTTTCATAGTGTTTTAATCCCAGTTTGTTGAGTAACTATTTGCCTATAGCTGGAACCCTAACAAGGGCTACTACCCCGGGCCAACAAATTCAACCAATCAATATTAATTAATTACTGTTACAATAATAGTAACTAGCGGAACCCGTGAAATTTCCACGGAAGGATAATTATGATTTCCTGGAAAAACTTTACTTTGTCAGACTACAAATGATAGTAACGTCTTCAAACATAAAGGTATAAGATAATGAAATAACGATAGCACAGAGTGTAATTTTATTAAAATATCTATAAAAGTAAAGTTCATAGAAGCTACTTTACTGTGAGAGATTTTGAAAGAGAAAATATATTTTTTATTACAGAAAAATCATAGCTCCTGTGTCTATTGTAAACATTTTTATCAAGATTTAAAATAAAATAATACTTTCAAAAATAATTTCCTTCATTTGTGAATGGGTACTGATAGTTTCATTAAAATCCGACAATTATCTGATTTTTGCAAGAATTTCCAAATTAGTGTGTTTGTCACCGAAAAGAAGTGTGTGATGTAAAACAGTCGTAACGTTTCTTTAGCCGCTAACTCAAATCAAAACAATACTTTCTGACAAAATTTCAAAAATGTGAGAAGTGATTAAAAAAATGTGTCCATTGTAAACAGAAAAGACCAACTGAGTAATGGCCAAGCGTGTAGAGGCCAGCAATTTCGTTATTAGGTCGCGGGATACGACAACAAACCTACCTATTTTTACTATATTGTACAGTACACATACATATACACACACAATTACTGCTAGAACCACCAGCTTAAGCTGCTACTGATTCGGTAATGCTATAGGCTCTCTCCTCTTACTCTCTCACTCTTTAGTACCCATCCGTTTGGCAAAAGTGAGAGAAAGGCTGAGGAGAGTAGCGTTTAAAAAGATAGAGGGGAAGGAAAATCTCGTTTAGAGTGTAAGTGGCGTAACGGACGGAGGAACTAAGTAACTAAGGAAGGAACAAGCAGAATTAATAATAATTAAAAATTAAAAATATGAAGAAGAAGAAGAAGAAGAAGAAGAAGAAGAAGAAGAAGAAGACATTGGAACGGGTTAGAAAATGTTTGAGGTTCTAGGTTAAGAATCTGTATATAAACTCTAAATAAAGCGATTCATGTTGTTTGAGTGTGAGTTTTGTTTAACGACATATCAACACCTCTGTGGGTTATTTAATGCCAAAAAGGTAGGGTTTTAAGATATTTTCTTTTTAATGTTTGGTTATAGTGAGAAAGATGATTTACTCAGATTTAAATAGAAAAATTTGATTTTATTCTTTTTTATTTTAGAAAACTGAAAATGTCTTCCAGTTTTGTATTCGAAAATGTGTTGCTGAGAATAATTTTCTTCCTTCAAAATGTCTTATGGTAATAATTGGAGTAGATAGATCTATCTATCGCCCGGTTCACACTCCACCCACGTCTATTGAACAGGTTAAGAGGCTCATCCCTTGTTCCCTGTTTAGGATGTGGTTTCCGGCTTTCTCTTTTCCAATCTTCTCACTTTGTTTTTTTTTTTTCAATTGGAGTAGATAGATCTATCTATCGCCCGGTTCACACTCCACCCACGTCTATTGAACAGGTTAAGAGGCTCATCCCTTGTTTCCTGTTTAGAATGTGGCTTCCGGCTTTCTTTTTTTTCCAATCTTCTCACTTTGTTTTTTTTTTCAATTGGAGTAGATAGATCTATCTATGGCCCGGTTCACACTCCACCCACGTCTATTGAACAGGTTAAGAGGCTCATCCCTTGTTTCCTGTTTAGGAAGTGGTTTCCGGCTTTCTCTTTTCCAATCTCACTTTGTTTTTTTGTTTTTTTTTTTCAATTGGAGTAGATAGATCTGTCTATCGCCCGGTTCACACTCCACCCACGTCTATTGAACAGGTTAAGAGGCTCATCCCTTGTTTCCTGTTTAGAATGTGGTTTCCGGCTTTCTTTTTTCCAATCTTCTCACTTTGTTTTTTTTTTTCAATTGGAGTAGATAGATCTATCTATCGCCCGGTTCACACTCCACTCTCGTCTATTGAACAGGTTCAGAGGCTCATCCCTTGTTCCCTGTTTAGGATGTGGTTTCCGGCTTTCTCTTTTCCAATTTCACTTTGTTTTTTGTTTTTTTCAATTGGGGTAGATAGATCCATTTATCGCCCGATTCGCACTCCACCCATGTCTATTGAACAGGTTCAGAGGCTCATCCCTTGTTCCCTGTTTAGGATGTGGTTTCCGGCTTTCTCTTTTCCAATCTCACTTTGTTTTTTGTTTTTTTTTCAATTGGAGTAGATAGATCTATCTATCGCCCGGTTCACACTCCACCCACGTCTATTGAACAGGTTAAGAGGCTCATCCCTTTTTCCCTGTTTAGGATGTGGTTTCCGGCTTTTTCTTTTCCAATCTTCTCACTATTACGTAGCCCCCTGCACATCAGTGGCGTTACCGCCTTGCTCGGGGTGATACGATTAAAAAAAAATATTTTCTTCAAAAATGTGTTGTTGGTAATATTTTTCTTTTAAAAATGTATATTTTTCTACGTCTACGTTTATGTATGTATTTCTATATATAAGCCTTTTATACTTTCTGGGACCCTAACAAGTGCTACATCTCCGGATCAGGGTGGACCTGGGAACAACAGCAATTAAGAGGTGGTTCCATGCTTCTCACAACCTTCCCAATCAAAGGCCTTGCTGCCGGATGCCGGAAAAGTGTAGATAGTTAATGAGGTATATAATGCACTTAGCGTGAAGCTTAGTAAATAAATTTTCATTTATTTATTTTTTTTAATTTTAAGTATTATTATTGCTTTAATCCCAAAAGTTTACGGCGTGAGTAATTAGTAAAACAGTGGTTGGGAATAATAGTATATCAACGCTGCTTGAAGTAGATATACCGCTAGTGAGCTGCTAATCAGTATTATCACTCGGTATTTACTACCTCCCCACTAGGGCAGATGCCCAAGGCGGATGCGTCACAAGGTCGATTAAAATTAAGATACCGAGCCCTTAAGCTCAGCCAAGGTCGCGCTCTTGTTTGTTGACCCCAGACAAAACTCTACTCCTCGGCGGAGCCTCGTCTAAGTTACTCTTCGCCCGAAAGAGTCGACCAAGAGAGAGTTCGGATCAGGACGATCACTTCAATAATGTCCATGTATTTAAGAGCATGGATGTGCGTTGTGGTACAGTAGATATCGGCTTGGAACGAGAAATCGGAGAGCCGAGTTTGAATTCCAGTTGAGTTCGTTGCTTTCACTTACGCGCAAATACTCTTGGAAAGGTATTAATCCGCCTCTTCCCTCAAGTTATAGGTTAAATAACAGAACAGATTGGGTTCTATTGGCTTAGTTGGCACCCATTCTACCGCAGATAGTAATGGCAACCTACTGCGGGGAAAACATTCTGCCTAGTCAGTAATGTCTCGAAAAGGACATGATCACCCAAGCTTGTATCACGCATGGCACTTAACTGACTCATTTAAGAGCATAGGAACATCTCATTCATGTATATATTAATTTTCTAAACGTTGTAGATGTGGCACAAGGCCGACAGTAAGGAACACCCAGTGAGGATCGAACTCAATACTAAGTTGTAATGATTCTAACCAGACAAGCTTTCTAACCGTTACAACACCTTGAGTTGGCTTTGATGATCTTCTAATCGTAGCTTAGATGTGGCACAAGGCCGAAAATATAGGACACCCAGTGAGGATCGATTCTAGCGAGATAAGTTTGCTAACCATTACACCACCTCGTGATGTCCATCATTTCTGTAGGTATACAACAATTATTTAATATACAACATTAAAATCAATTTATGGCTTCTGCTCGAACGAACTTAAGTCACTGGTGCCTCGGCAACAGGTGTTTACTCGTGCAACCAGATTGGCAACTGGGTCCCACCCATTCACAGTTAGGTTAGCCAAATGCAGACGACAATTCTACTCCTGCAGCTTCTTCTCTCGCACTTCCCGCCTATGGAACTCGCTCCCATATTCTTGCTTTCTTGACAGCTACAACCTCCAGGAATTTAAATGCAATGTCAATACTCATCTATTAACCACTTGACTCTAGTTCTTTCCCCACCCCGTATATCCTTTCCTTTCTCTCCACCTTTAAAACTGTCATCACACATGTATTCCCATCCTTCTCTTGCTCCTTTCTAACTGGTTCATCTTCCTCTTCACTCTCTTCTAATTAATCTTTTTACACATATGTAGACCCCTGCACATCAGTGGCATTACCGCCTTGCTCGGGGTGATACGATTAAAAATAAATGATTTAAATAACAAATACTTACTTAATAATAATGCAATATTGTTTTTTGGATATATTTTCTTCAAGTTTTTATAGATAATGGTAGAAATCCCTAGGTAATCCCTCGAAATATTCGTCAAGACAGGTTTTAAGCTCCACATCGTTTTTTAATGAAACACCCCGCAAATTATTTGAATGCGTCCGAAAAAAGTCTAAAGGGGCTAAATTAGGAGATGTTGTGCGTGGCAGAACTTCCCAATGGAGCCTTTTAATTGCTTAATTGGTAATGTTACCGATGTGGAGATGACCAGGGTCATGTTGAATAACCACACTCTACAGGCGGTCATTTTTTTTCTTTCAGCTAAATAGTCTCTATGAGCATGTACAATTGCTCAACACAGAGCTTACCATTGACCGTTTGAATGTTGTGACGCATTTCATCTCCATACGCCAAACAAATATCCCTGGCAGCTTTGATTAAAAGCAAAGAAAACATTTCAAACAGGCTCATTCTTGTCTAATCATATTCCTTCTTCGGCCTGTGAATGAATTTAAAATTGTGATAAAAAAAATTAAAATTTTTAAGGCCGTTAGAAAGAATTTCAGAAAACTATGACGTCAGGCTGTAACAACAAAAACTTCACACTACTAAAAATATAAACCCTGATGATGGTTATAACAACCGAAACATTATAATGTTGGCTGCCCAACAATAAATCCATATTTTGTTGTTTCTCAAATATTTATTTTATTTTTATCTCACATTGTTGGAATTTATTTTCCATTTCCCTTCATATATATATATATATATATATTGTCATCCGCAGACAGATCTGTTTCGCTGTATCACAGCTCATCAGTACGGTTAGGCTCCGATTGCTTTTTAACCCAGGATTGAAACCCGACCGAATTAGTGTCAGTTCGCGATTCTACCTCTGGGCTATGGGCATTCGGTGGAAGAAGACAGACTTTTTAGCGCATATATTATCATTATACGCGCCCAACAGCTAGAGTGCTCTAATTCATTTTACTGAATGGGCGATGCGCACACGCCAGAGTAGCTACTGTTTTTCAAAGTCTACCCTTCTTCCAGGGTGCTCAATCAGGGTATTGTACTAGTTATTACAAGGGTTTATAAATTCACAGTATCACTACACAAAAACTTTCCCGTTTCGAAGCTGCTATGCGCGCTTCTCGTCGGATGAAGAATTGAAATGAAAATTAAATGGTGAAAACGGTTTATTTATGGTGATATGATGTTTAAGTGAATGTGGGGTTAGGAGCTTATTCTAATTCTGTCGGCCGTATTGTAGCCTTAGAGATACGGGTTAGGAAGGTTGGCTTAGTTTAAGACAGGTTCCTTATTTATTTTGTCTGGGTAGTTCTTATATTGGGATTTATGGGTTTTTTTTTTAAGGAAGGGTAGACATTATATATATATATATATATATATATATATATATATATATATATATATTAGTCATCCACATACAAGCCTGTTTCATTGTGTCACAGCTCATCAGTGTGGCTAGACACATCCACTTGCTTATGGCCGGGATTGATTTGGTGTCAGTCAGATTTAAAAAAAAAAAAAAAATTACTCAGAAAAAAAATATTATGTCCCCACCTCCTACATAAATATAAGGGGTCTACATTTAAATTTCTAGAAGTTTAACTCTATCTTCTAGAGGTCAAATCTAATCTGAAGTTCAAATTTGAAACTTATCAGTTTATTGCTGTACAGGAATTCTCAACCCTTGGCAACACGCCACATGTCCCAAAACAAGAATCCTCTAAATGACCATGGATTTGGGGTCTCTATCAAAAACAGATTTCCGTATGACAGAGAACCCCTAAAATGAGGATCTTGTTTTCTTATTCATGTGTTTTCGTTCATAGTACGTGTTATGTTGCATGTACAGAATTATTGTGACAAAAAATACAAACAACGTAATAATATAAAGTAGGTGTATTACCAGGAAGAGAAATATTTACAAAAGATGCGGTTTAGTCGAATACAGAACAAGGGTTTAGTAGAACGTATTGTCATGAGACGTAAGAGTTGACAAATAGTACACTTCCGGTCCAATACCCGACTGACTTGTTCACTAGGCTTACTTCCTCGACTGACTTCCGAGGTACTCCCCGAGGTATCATCACTACTACTTTATGTAGTGCTTAGAACCGTCCATTACTGTAGAAAAAGGTGGAGAGCGCCCCAACAGTATGTAGAATCATTTTTCATATTTCGACACCTTTATAAATCTAACTTTCGTCGGAGATTTGAATATTACTGCTACATCTGGTCTTATACTTCTGGTATGTATCTAGAGATTCTTGCTAAAAGCTAAAGGATTTGCAATATTATTGGTCTAACCTGGCACATTGGTTTTATTCCCTTTCCTACTCAAATGCAATGCGGCTTCCCTTTACCTTTTCTATAATTCTCAGTCTCTGGAATGATCTCAAATGGAATGACTACATCGATCCATCGGTGTATCTCCTGCTAGGAAGGTTGGGTCACTGCGTCGGGTGGGAAGCTGTAGAAATGAACCATTCTTCTTACCAAGGGGATATGAAAATAATGAGGACCATTTTCTGCTATACACGGAAATTAAGCAATGTTGAGTGAGTGAGTGAGTGAGTGAGTGAGTGAGTGAATGTGTGACTGAGTGAGTACTTGAGTGAGTGAGTGAGTAAGTATGTGAGTGAGTGAGTGACTGAGTAAGTGAGTGAGTAAGTGATTGAGTGAGTGAGTGTGCGAGTGACTGAGTGAGTGAGTGTGTGAGTGAGTGAGTGAATGTGTGAGTGAGTGAGTGAGTGAGTGAGTACGTGACTGAGTGACTGAGTGAGTGAGTGAGTAAGTGATTGAGTGAGTGAGTGTGCGAGTGAGTGAGTGAGTGAGTGAGTGAGTGAGTGAGTGAGTGAGTTTTGCTTAACGGCATATCAACCTCTGTGGGTTATTTAATGCCAACAAAAGGCAGGGTTTTAAGATATATATTTTTTAATGTTTGGTTAATTGAAAAGGTTGATTTCGTCAGATTCTGATGAAAAATTAATTTTTTTTTAATTTTTAAGTTTTAAGAAAACTGAAGATGTCTTCCAGTTCTGTATGCAAAAATGTATTGCTGGTAATATTTTTTTCCTTCAAAAGTGTATTATGGTAATAATGTTTTCCCTTCAAAAATGTAATTTGTTCTATAAAAGTCTATTTTTATATTTCATAGTGTGTTGACCCCAGTTTGGGGGTGAACTATTTGCCCATAGCTGGGACCCTAACAAGTGCTACCACTCCGGGTCAGGGTGGACCTGGAAACAACAGAAGGGAGCTGAAGAGGGTGACAAGAAACGACTCCAAATAAACTGCAAAAAAACCGAATGCATCGTTATCAGCTAAAAGAGCAACCCAAAAAGCTCAAATACAGGTGGGGGATACTAAAATCAAGCAGGTACAAAAATTTAAATACCTGGAAAGTGTTTTAACAGAAGACGGAAAGTGCGACACAGAGATCCGAATGCGAATTGGCATGGCGAAGGAAGCATTCCAGAAGTTGAGTAAAGTATTAAGAAACAGGACAATTTCGCTAGAAACAAAGAAGAGAGTACTGGATTGCTATGTGGTGTCAGTTCTTCAATATGGCAGTGAATGCTGGACAATATCATCAAAGATGAAGGAAAAACTTACAGCAACTGAAATGTGGTTCTACAGAAGGATGCTACGAATATCATGGATCGAGCATGTGAGCAATGGTGAAGTCTTAGAAATGACGGAAACGAAAAGGAAATTAATACTGAGCATCTGGAAGAGACAGCTAAAGTTTCTGGGACATACAATGAGGGAGGATGGCTTGGAGTAACTGATAATAACAGGCCATATAGAGGGAAAAAGAGACAGGGATAACATATTTGAAGGACCTGATCAGGTGGATGACGGAACGAGGGTTACGTGGTATAACAGGAGAAAGCGTGCTAAGAGCCACCAGGGATAGGGAGATGTGGAAAGCCATGATCGCCTACGTCCTGAAAGGACAGGGCACATAAAAGAAGAAGAAGTAGGTTTGTGACTTGATCTCATCTATTTACAGTTCAACTAACTAGATGTAACCGTAAGTTCTATGCGAACAGTGTCTTCTCTCACACTTCTCCTGTTCGACGCCATCCTTTCTAACCAACTTTAATCTATAAAAATTTTAATTCAATGTCAGTCACTATCTACCGTCCTCCTGATTATCCTTCTTTTGTTCTCTCTCATTAGTGTTTTTTTTTCTGTTCCAAGTTCTTAGCCAATATGTCACCCTCTTGTGTTTTAGTGGCTTTATTGCTTAGCATCGGGTGAAATCGACTAAAAAATAAAGCCATGACATCTATCAAGCAAAATATGAATAATTTATTGACATACATGATACATGCTTGAGTGACCATGTCTCTTTCTAGGGGGAAAGAGACATGATGATACATGATGATACAAGTGGGGGATTCTAAAATCAAGCAGGTACAAAAATTTAAATACATGGGAAGTGTTTTAACAGAAGACGGAAAGAGTGACACAAAGATCCGAAGGCGAATTGGCATGGCGAAGACGCATTTCAGAAGTTGAGTAAAGTATTAAGATACAGGACAATTTTGTTAGAAACAAAGAAGAAAGTACTGGATTGCTATGTGTTTTCAGTTCTTCAATATGGCAGTGAATGCTGGACAATATCATCAAAGATGAAGAAAAAACTTGAAACAACTGAAATGTGGTTCTAAAGAAGCATACTGGATACAAATCATCTTCCTATGACTAGGGAGATGATTTTCCCGTAGTGAGATGACATTTCTTTCTGCGGTAGACGGGTTGCCAACCAAGGCTATAGAATCTAATCTGTCATGCTATTCAATCCATAGCTGGAGGGAGAAGTGATGAATTCATACCTTTGAAAAAGGGTATTTAAGCTTAAGGGAATGTCAATGAACTCAACTGGAATTCGAACTCGGCTCTCTGTTATCTTATTCCTAGCCTTTATCCATTACACCACAACACACATGATCCACTTTCCAAAACGAAATTCTAACCGTTTTGCTATTAATGATGAATCTTTTCTTTTTTCTTTCTGTGCACTCCTTTCTTACAATACACCATTCCTTAATGACGCATGTGTCTTCTTCTTCTTCTTCTTCTTCTTCTTCTTCTTCTTCTTCTTCTTCTTCTTCTTCTCCCTGTCCTTCTTTTTCTTTTTCTTCAAATTTTTCTTCCTCTTCTTCTTCTAGTTCTTCTTTTTCTTCTTCTTTTTCTTATTCTTCTTTTTCTTTTTCTTCTTCTTTTCTCCTTTTTCTCCTTCTTCTCCTTACCTTCTATTTCTACTTCTTCTCTTCCTCCTTATCGTTCTATTTCTTATTTTTCTTATTTTTCTTTTTTTTTCTTTTTCTTTGTTTTTCATCTTCTCCTTTTTTTTGTTCTCTTTCTCCTTTTTCTTCTCCTTTTTCTTCTTCTCCTTTTTCTTCTTTTCTTTTTTATCCTTCTTCTTTTTCGCCTTTTATTTCTTCGTCTCCTCCTCCTCCTTTTCATTCTCTTCTCCTCCTTCTTATCATTCTATTTCTTCTTCTTTTCCTTCTTTTTCTTCTTCTTCTTCTTCTTCTTTTTCTTCTTTTCTTTTTTCTCTTTCTTTCTTTTTCTTTCTATCTCTTTTTTTCTTCTTCTCCTCCTCCGTATCATTCTATTTCTTCTTTTTTCTTCTTTTTCTTCTTTTTTTCTTCTTCGTTTTCTTTTTCCTTCTTTTCTTTTCTTTCTTCTTTCATTTCTTCTTCTTCTTCTCCTTCTATTTCTTATCTTTCCTTTTCTTCTTATCTTTCTTCTTTTTCTTCTTCTTTTTCTTCTTCGTTTTCTTTTTCCTTCTTCTTTTCTTTCTTCTTTCATTTCTTCTTCTTCTTCTCCTTATCCTTCTATTTCTTATCTGTCCTTTTCTTCTTATCTTTCTTCTTCTTCTTCTTCCTTTAGTTCCTCTCTTTTTCTTCTTTGTGTTCTTCTTACCCTTCTTTTTTTCTTCTCTTTCTTTTTCTTCTTCATACCATTTCGACGATGCTCTTAATGTGATTACAGCTATTATTGTAAAAGTGCTCGATGTTAGACGAAGAAGACCATTAGTATAATATTTTTTATTATGATCATTATTATCCTTAATTTTATTTCGTTGTCTACTCGACTCTGTTCGTGTACTTTTCATAATAATTATAAATAATGCGAATAATTATTTTTCGAAAACCATAGCAACGGAAGCCCTCGGAGTAAAAAGATTGTTATTAACATTGAAAACGAGGCTACTGTTTTCTCTCTCCGCCATGTTACGGCGGCCATTTCCGTGGTTTATTTTTGTTGTTTCTCTTGTAGATCCCTTCATTAATTTTACCTCCACTAAACTAAACTCATCAGTACATCTCCTCTTTTTATCCCCATCTTTCTCGTCAACATTTCGTTAGATCTTTCCTCTTCGTTCTTCGTTCGCTTTTCTTTTGAAGGAAGTCAGACGATGAAAATAAGTTTCGCCTTCCAGCGGCTGTTCGTTGTCGAGAGAGAACAAAGATGTGTAGTTTGGCCCCAGGCAAATTAAAATTCATGCTCGCATTCAAGAGACTATTTGATGAAGAGTGGAACCCAATAAATTTGCATTGAAAATGGGCTGTCTTTATTGAAAAATGAAATTATATGCATGTATTCATACGAGAACGTTAAGTAAATTCTATGTAAAAAAAGATTTAAACATTATAGATAGATATGAACAGGTATACATAGAGAGAGAGGGAGAAAGAGAAAGAGAGAGAGAGATGCGATGCAAACACCTTGAGATAGATAGATAGATAGCAAATTAACTGAATTAGATAGATAGATAGTAAATTAACTGAATTAGATAGATAGATAGTAAATTAACTGAATTAGATAGATAGATAGTAAATTAACTGAATTAGATAGATAGATAGTAAATTAACTGAATTAGATAGATAGATAGTAAATTAACTGAATTAGATAGATAGATAGCAAATTAACTGAATTAGATAGATAGATAGCAAATTAACTGAATTAGATAGATAGATAGATAGATAGATAGATAGATAGATAGATAGATAGATAAATAGTTGATTTTCTAAACGCCGCTTAGAAGTAGCACAAGGCCGAAAGTATAGGGTCCCCAGTGAGGATCGAACTCACCACTCAGTTGTAATAGATTCTAGCGAGACAAGCTTGCCAACCATTACACCACGTCGGTGTGCCCTTACTTTCTAAGAGCAGGTTAGATGTGGTACGAGACAGAATGTAAGGGATACCCAGTGAGGATTGAACTCACTACACAATTGTAAAGAAAGAAAGAAAGAAAGAACGATTGACATAGATATTGATTTGGGAAGTACAGCATAGGCGTGGCACAAGGCCGAAAGTATGGGATTCCCAGTGAGGGTCGTAATTGCCCCTCAGCTCTAATAGGTTCTAGCGAGACAAACTTGCACCAGGTTGAGGTGCCCAGATAGAATTACAGAAACAAACTAGGATAGATAGATACATACATACATTACCGGCCATAATTATTAGGCCACCCCAATGTTTTAAAAAAATGAAGTATTTCATACAATTTTTTAGTATTTATTGCCAAGTGAAAAACTGTAAATTAAAATAGAATGGTTCATTTGTTAATACTGCAAAATAACATGTGCATCAAATGAATTCATAAATATTTAGTAATTACCTATATTACAGTTTCATCAATGAAAAAATGAAGAAAATTTCGGGTGATTCAGAGGAGTTCATCATTGCCTCAATGCCTTGTAAAATTTTGCAAAGTAATAATAACAAAGAACAATTCTATTTTCATTTAGAATTATCCAGTTGGCAATAAATACTAAAAATAGTATGAAATACATAATTTCTTTTTAAAAACTGGGGTGGCCTAATAATTATGGCAGGTAGTGTACGTACGTAAATACATACATACATACAGACATACATACATACATACATCCTGATTCTTAAAAAAAAAAAAACATTGTTTTAAAAAGTGACTTGATCCAAAGAGTTGTGAGTTCAATACCTGGCCACAGCAGAGAGAATAAAACTTAGAGAGTTAACTAAAGCTGAAGAAAGGCATGACACGTGGAATTAGAACAATCTAGCCCCGTGGACCCAAATAAACTGTTCGTTTCGAAATTCCAATATCTATCAACCGCAATTTCTACACCAACAGCTTCTTTTCTCGCACTTCCCGCCTGTGGAATTCCCTTCCACATACTTGCTTCCCCGACAGCTACAACCTCCAGAAGTTTAAATGTAAAGTCAATAGACACCTCCTAACACACTAACTCACATCCATTCTCTCAAACACTCTCCCCATCTACCCAACCCTTATCCTCGGTATCCTTACCCGTCTATCACCCTCCTTCTGACATTTCCTATATCTAACCACTCTTTCACATCTCTTTCCCCTATGTAACCCCCCCCAACCACTCTTTCACATCTCTTTCCCCTATGTAACCCCCCAACCACTCTTTCACATCTCTTTCCCCTATGTAACCCTCCAACCACTCTTTCTCATCACTTTCTCCTATGTAACCCTCCAACCACTCTTTCTCATCACTTTCCCCTGTGTAACCCCCCCCAACCACTCTTTCTCATCACTTTCCCCTATGTAACCCCCTGCGCAACAGTGGCAGTGAAATGCCTTGCTTGGGGTGAAATGATTAAAAAATATCACTTTTTGTGTGTTATTTAAGACAAAGGCATACTTCGGACTGGTGGAGATCTCTTTCAGTACCCGATGTTCCCAAGTGGTACCTCAACTAAGTACTGACCAGGTATGACAATGCTTAACTTCGGTAATCGAACGAGAACCGCTATTTTCAGAGAGATTTGACTCTATGCGTAGTCCCCCCCACCCCGGGAGCATTCACCTAAGAGTAACAATTTAGAAAAACGATATCTGAGTGTAATTTCTGCATTACAATTGTAATCCCTCAGTCATGTGCCATACGTGATATAGGCTTGGGCGATCATGTCTCTTTCGATCTATGACTGACTAATCAGAAGTAGATTGCCACTTCTTTCTGCAGTAGACTGGTTGCGAACTGATCTGTTCTGCTATTCAATCCTTTTATCCAGATCAGTCAGTTAAGTGTCATACGTGATGCACGCTTAGGCGATCATGTCTCTTTCGATCCATGACTGACTAGGGAGAAGATTTCCCCGCTGTAGGTTGCCAATTCTTGCTATGTTAGACTGGTTTCCAATCAAAGCTATACAATTCAACCTAACCTGCTATTTAACCCATAGCTAGAGGGAGAAGAGATAGATTATTTCCCAAAGGTATTTACGAGTAAGTGAATGCAACGAATTCAACTGGAATTCGAACTCGGCTCCCTGATTTATGGTTCCGAGTCGATATCTATTGCACTACAAGGCACATCTTGCAGTTGTAATAACAAGATTGAGGTCGTTCGGAATGTCCTAACTGTACTGGTGGAACCCAAGCCGCTACCCATAACCCCACCGTACTTTCAGCTAAACGGAATCTAGCAGTTAAAATGTTTCATTTTATCAGTATAAACATATATAACTCGAAAATTACGATAATATATATATATATATATATATATATATATATATATATATATAAAAGGCAAGATGTTTGTGTGTGTGTTTTTTTTTTATCTGCCTGTATCTGTAATTTTTCAGCCCTTTTATTTTATTTTTTACTTCAGGTTTGGCTCTAAGTAGGTATAATTGTAGTTCTTAGTCTCAGCCATGATACCATTTACTCAGAGGACTTATTTAGCCTTCAAAATTCAGTTTACGACGAAAAAACTTATTTGATATCGATACCAGGAAATCAAAATTTGACTTACATCCATTCATTTTTCTTTCAGTCTACGGTTTCGCTTTAACTGGAAACAACTATTGCTTTTAGTCTTTCGTGCCAACGTCCAAAGAATCTGAGTTCCGGAACCATTGATTAGTTTTAAAGCTTTCATTACACCCGAGCAACGCCGGTCTATACTGCCAGTATATATGTGCGATTGGTAAATTGTCGCAATTATTTTCTTATTTCAAATATTCTTTAGGCTGAGTCTGAGCTCGAGGACCATGGATTAGTTTTAAAGCTTTCATTACACCCGTGCAACGCCGGGCTATACTGCTAGTTTGCGATAAGGATAGGCTTCAGTTTATGTTAACAGAAAAGGTACAACAAAGAAGGCGAAATATATTAATCTCCTGATGGTTAGGATTATCCATGCAGATGAATGACGAAAAGTGGTTCTTAATAATGTTTACAGAATAGCCGTTTCGTTTTGGTAGCATTAACAGTTACAAGCCATTTCTTGCCCCAATTAACAACCGATTGAGTATCATTTTCGAGAAAACCTCCAATTTTTCTTTGTCCGACCAATTGTTCTGACATGAGTAAAGAATTGTGTCTTCAACTTTTCAACATAAACATCTCGTTAAGAACTGATGACTTCCGGGTGGCCTTTACGTAAACAAGAAGGACTACTCTAGGTACCTGGTGTAGTCTTTAAAGGAATTTAAATATTTTCACTGCGGCTTATATCAAATATCTGTCTATATTTCTGAGATGAGGTACTGTAACAATTTACACTATCTTCACTGTTCGAACTTTTTCTTCATTTTTGCCATGACGTTTCGGCCGCTGTACACTCCGACCTTCTCCAGGTGATATACGTTGGCTACATGGTGTGTCTATGTCATTCTAAGAATTTTTCAGTCAAACCATATCTTCAGCTGTCTTCACCATATATGAGGAGATCATCCAAAATTTAGGGCTATATAGGAAATTAGATATTTCATCATTCTTATCCATGGTTTAGCGCTAATTTTTCCATCTTTTAATGCATTCACCAGATTCCGGAAAAGGCCTTTACTGATACTGTCCCTTACCGATATTCAATATGGCAGTGAATGCTGGACAGTATCATCAAAGATGAAGGAAAAACTTGAAATTAAAATGTGGTTCTACAGAAGGATGCTGAGGATAACATGGATCGAGCATGTGAACAATGATGAGGTTTTGGAAAGGATGGAAACGAAAAGGAAATTAATACTGATCATCAGGAAGAGACAGCTGAAGTTCCTGGGACATGCAATGAGGAAGGATGGCTTGGAGAATCTGATACTCACAGGCCAGATAGAGGTGGAAAAAGAGACAGTGGAAAGCAGCGGGTAAAAAATTTGAAGGGCCTGATTAGGTGGATGACAGAACGACGGTTGTGTAGGCAATGATGAGGTTTTGGAAAGGATGGAAACGGAAGGTAAATTAATACTGATCATCAGGAAGAGACAGCTGAAGTTCCTGAGACATGCAATGAGGAAGGAGGGCTTGGGGAATCTAACAGGCCAGATAGAGGGGAAAATAGACAGGAGAAAGCTGCGGATAACATATTTGACTGGACTAGGCAGGTGGTAACAGAAGAGGAGTTGCGTGGTGTAACAGGAGAAAGCTTACTAAGAGCTACCAGGAATAGGGAAAAGTAAATGCCATGGTCACCTACGTCCTGAAAAGCCAAGGCACACAGAAGAAGAAGCGTTCTGTCAGAGGATGGAAAATACACGAGTACTGAGAGACAGGAAGATCTCATTAATAACAAAGAAAATGGTGCTAGACTCTTATGTTATACTAGCAGTATTGCCCGGTGTACTGAAAGCTTTGAAACTAATCCATGGTCCTGGAGCTCAGATTCTTTGGACGTTGGCACGAAAGACTAAAATGCAATAGCTGTTTCCAGTTAAAGCGAAACCGTAGACTGAAAGAAAAATGAATGGATGTAAATCAAATTTGATTTCCTGGTAACGATATCAAATAAGTTTTTTCGTCGTAAACTGAATTTTGAAGGCTAAATAAGTCCTCTGAGTCAATGGTATCATGGCTGAGACTAAGAACTACAATTATACCTACTTAGAATCAAACCCGAAGCAAAAACTAAAATAAAAGGGCTGTAAAAATTACAGACATACAGGCAGATAAACAGACACACACACAACATCTTGCCTTCTGTATATATATATATATATATATATATATATATATATATATTATCGATTTTCTGCACTATTGTAAGAACTGCAATCTTGAAACGTCTGAATATCGTTTCTTATATTTGTCTATGAGTGTATCAAATTTGATTAAAATCGGACAACTCCTTCTAAAACCCGATTTTTCGATTATCGAATTTCGATATTTATCGGAGTACCTCGACACAAAACCTAGCTAAGAACACTCGCAGACGCTTATAGTACAACTGTGTAAATTTTCAAGAAAATCGGTTCAGCCGTTTCGGATTCTATAGGTAACGGACACACACACACACACACACAAACACAGACAAAGTTCCATTTATAAATATGTTTAGATCTGTACTTCTTTATGACGGCGAATTCTGGACGATCTTCTGAAGAGGCTTGAAATAGCAGAAATATGGTTCAACAGAAGGATACTGAAGATTCGAAGGACTGAGCACGTAAGAAACGATGAGGTGCTGGAGAGAATGCAAACGAGAAGAAAACTTATACTTACCATCAGGAAGAGACAGATGAGGTTTCTGGGACACTTAATGAGTGCTGTGGACCCAAAGTGGAGGCCACGGAAGGGAAACGGAACACGGGTTAAGGGTAAAAAAGATATATTAAACAGAAGGTTACAAAGAATAGTATAAGAGTAAGCGGAGCTTACTATCCAGTGGTGTCCAATATTGGTAGTCCTACGCGGCTGCGACCCTACTGGTAATACTACAATATTTTGTCGGCTTTCCCACTTAAGGCGAAATTCGACACAAGGTCATTTTTATGTGGATCTTCTGGGCCATATGGCCCGGCCAAACATATCTGTCTATCATTCCCCAGTCGTGAATCTAACCTTCGGCGGAACCACGATTGTATCAGCGCTCTCCGCCCGAAGGCAGGGAGCTGACAGTGACAAACGTAGCACTACTGATAATACTACAGTATTTTGTCGGCCTTCGTACTTAAGGCGAAATGTGACACAAGGTAATTTTTATGTGGGTCTTCTGCGCCATATAGCCCGGCCAAAAATGTCTGTCTATCTTTCCCCAGACGTGACTCTACACTTCGGTGGCACCACGATTGGATCAGCGCTCTCCGCCCGAAGGCAGGGAGCTGACAGTGACAAAGGTAGCACTACTGGTAATACTACAATATTTTTTCGGCCTTTCCACTTAAGGCGAAATTCGACACAAGGTCATTTTTATGTGGTTCTTCCGGGCCACAAATATCTGTCTATCCCCAGTTGTGACTCTACCCGTCGGCGGAGCCATACCTGGGCCAGCGCACTCCGCCAGCAGGCAGAGAGCCGACAGTGACAAAAGTACCACTTCTGTTCATACTACTTGCATAATACTATCATTCACATAGTAATGTATTATTGGAAGAGTCTATGATGTAGGTAAGTATGAGTCTGACAACAATGAGGAAGGAGAGTTTGGAGAAATTATTTCTCTCAAGACGGATAAAAGAAAAGTGAGACAGTGTGAAGCAGCGTGAGATATATTTGATGGATGGGTGGTGGAGCAAGATTTGGGAGCGATAACAAGGTGAAAATATTGAGCGATAAGGTGCAGGGGCAAGTAGAAGTCTATGATCGCCTACGTTCCGAAGGGACACGGCACATAAGGAGAAAAAGAAAAAGAAGAAGAAAAAAAAAGGAAGTAAAAGAAAAAGAAGAAGAAGATCCTTACATCGCTAAATGTTAACTCATATCTTGGACTGTTTAATTTGCTAACAATGATGCCGTCTTCTTCCAATTTCATACCATTCTGTTTACCGCAAAATGCTCCAAGAAACAAGATTTTTGCTTCTTCTTAGAAAAATGCCGAAACCCAAAAAACCAAGCGTTTTTTTAACAGAAATATTTTCTTGTTTTCTGATTCAATTAGAACATTCTTCTTGATTTTTAGCAAATTATTATTCATTTATACCAGTATTTTTCAAAATTATTTACATGTTAATGAGAAATGGCTTGTAAAATCTAATTTGGAAGAGCAATGATTTAGTAAATTTAAGAGATGAATTTGTACAATTATTGCAAAACGATGTCTTTTAAAAATGAATTGGAATCATTTTTTTTTTAAATGAAGTAACTTAGTAACTAAAAAAAACCTTCTTTTTTTTTTTAATCATCTCACCCCAAACAAGGCATTCCACTGCCACTGTTGCGCATGGGGTTACATAGGAGAAGGTAAAGAGATGGAGTGGTGAGACATAGGGAATGTTAGGAGGAAGGTGACAGATGAGTAAGAATACCGAGGATGAGGGTTGGGCAAATGGGAAGAGTGTTTGATAGAATGGGAGCAGGTTAGTGTGTTAGGAGGTGTCTATTGACCTTACATTTAAACTCCTGGAGATTGTAGCCGTCTGGAAGTGCGAGGAAAAAAACTGTTGGAGTATTACTTTTATTTTTGAGTAAATCTTTTAATTCAAATAATGAAAGAGAAACAATTAAAAAAATCAAATCCTATTGAAGAAACGTAGATACATTATATTTGGAATTTAAAAAGGAGGCTTTCACACAGTGCTGAATTTTGTAAAAATAATTGATTTTTTTAAATTACATTTAATTTAATTAAAAGAAAACATACGTAGGGGGAAATTTTTTTTTAATGTTGACTTTCTAAAATACATAGCGGCTAGAGAGGAAATAAAATGCCCTTAACTTTATTTAATTTTTTTAAAATAATATTTTATTTCTACCTTGTTTGCTTTAATTTTGTTCTTTTGTTGTTTTTTTAGCATTTAAGTGTTATTATATTTACTGGCCAGGAAATAAATGGTTGCTTGTTAAACTCCTGAGAATGGGGTTCATTTCTAATTCGCGTT
Organism: Ascarosepion bandense; assembly: GCA_037127315.1. Lineage (NCBI taxonomy): Eukaryota > Metazoa > Mollusca > Cephalopoda > Sepiida > Sepiidae > Ascarosepion > Ascarosepion bandense. The sequence continues at coordinate 26,354 of JBBBDQ010001874.1, forward strand.
ATCGCAGAAGAGGTATTAATCCGTCTCTTCTTCCAGCTATGGAAGAAGAAATTAATGGCAACCTACCGTAGTAACAATTTCTACCCGGTAAATGATGTTTCTTTCGAGATATAATCGCCCAAATGTGCATCAAATCAATCAGTTAAGTGCCACACGTTATACACGCTTTGGGCGACCATGACTCAAAAGAGACATGACTGACTGGGCAGAAGATTATCCCACAGCAGGTTGCCATTGCTTTCTGCGGTATACTGGTTGCCGACCAAGGCTACAGAACCCAATCTGTCCTGTTATTTGAGTCATAGCTAGAGGGAGACAAGATGTATTATATCATTACGTAGTAATTAGTGGAGGATCAGTTTATTACTTCATAACAATTTAAAACTGATCCCCCACTTTATGACAGGTAGAAGCCTTAATCATGATTCCAACTATTATATTCAGTCAGTCATTTAAATGCCATACCTGGGCGATCATGTCTTGAAAGAGACATGACTGACTGGGCAGAAGATTATTCCGCAGTAGTTTGCCATTGCTTTCTGCAGTATACTGGTTGCCAGCCAAGGCTATTGAGCCCAATCTATCCTCTTATTTGACTCATAGCTAGAGGGAGAAGAGATGAATTATATTATTACGTAGCAATAAGTGGGTGATCAGTTTATTATTTCATAGCAATAGAAAACCGATCCCCTACTGTATGACCAGAAGAAGCCGTAATCATGATTCCAACTATTATATTCAGTCAGTCAGTTAAGTGTCATAACTGATACACGCTTTAGGCGATCATGTCCCGAATGAGACATGACTGACTGGGCAGAAGATTTTCCTGTAGTAAGTTGCTATTGTTTTCTGCGGTAGACTGGTTGCCAGCCAATGCTATAGAACCCAATCTATCCTGTTATTTAACCCATAACTGGAGGGAAGAGACGGATTAATACCTTTCCCAAGGGTATTTCTGCGTAAGATGAATGCAATGAATTTAACTGGAATTCGAAATCGGCAGCCTGATCTCTCGTTCCGAGTCGATATTCGCTGTACTACAATGCACATCCTTCCACTGCACCACAACGCACATCCAGTGTATCACGTAAAGCATTCAAATGCCTGGCTGACCCTCAGGGTGACTTGAGGGACGGCTTTTGTCCTTGGACTCTGCGTAAAATCAACGCTTACGCATGCTGATATTTTTTCAACGTATTTGAAACATTATTGCTTTTCTTCAGCAATTATTGCGTTCCTTTGTTTTCTTGTGTTGCGTGTGTTTGTGTGTGGTTTTCTGTTTGTGTGTGTATATTTTAGTGCGCCTGAGGACTGTTGTCCGTTTTCACTGAGCATTGCCCAATGACAAGAAAAATAAATTAATGAATAATTTTTTAAACTCAATTTTAATAAATTTCAAATCATTTCTTATTTATTGATTGTAAATTGTAGCATTTTATTTATTTATTTATTTTTTTTTTTTTTTGGACGAGGACATATTTTCAAATTTGCACAAAATGAATCCTGATTCGAAATACTTATTTCGATAAAACAGTTGGTTGGTTGTTTCTGTTTTATGGCATATCAACATCAGCGGGTAATTTATTGCCAACTAAATTTTATTTATTTATTGCTGGTAATATCTTTTTCTTTCAACAATTTATTCTTGTTTTTTTATATAAGTTTTGTGTCTAGTAATACTTTTTTTCTTTTCGAGTACCAAGATTCATTAAGATTTGTTTTTTGTTTTTTTTTAAGGGAAGGGTCCCCAAGTTCTACCCTGTTATTTAACCCATAACTGGAGGGAAGGGACTGATTAATACCTTCCCCAAGGGTACCAGTGCTTAAGTGAATGCAGGGTATTCAACTGGAATTCGAACTCGGCTCACCGATTTCTCTTTCCGAGCCGATATCCACTGCACCACAACGCACATCCGTCACTAAACGCTTACAGCACCTGGTATTCTCAAGCGGTCACCCATCTAAGTACTGACCAGGCTCAACGTTGCTTAACTTCGGTGATCGAGCGAGAACCGGTGTGATTAACGTGATATGGCCGTAAGCCCTGATAAAACAGACTATTAGTTCAGTATCACTGATTTCTTAACATATCATTTATCATTCAAATAGTTTAACATTGGCCAACAATTTTACACCCTTATCCTTTTTTTATTTATTTATTGTAGTAACGTTAATATTTCTATAGTCTTTTTTTTTTAATCATTTCACCCCGAGCAAGGCGGAAACGCCACTGATGTGCAGGGGGTTACATAAATGTAAAAAGATTAATTAGAAAAGAGTGAGGAGCACAAGCTAGTTAGAAAGGAACAATAGAAAGCTGAGAAAGCAGGTGCGATGACAGAAACATAGGTGGAGAGAAAGGGAAGGTTATACAGGGGAGGGGAGAGAGCTAGAGGCCAGTGGTTAGTATATGAGTATTAACTTTGCATTTAAATTTCTGGAGGTTGTAGCCGTCAGGAAAGCAAGAATACGGGAGTGAGTTCCACAGGCGGGAAGTGCGAGAGTCTATGACGTATTTTCAAATTTAGAAAACATGTTTCAAGTCGTAACGCTTTTTTCTTCAGTAGTGAATTTCTTCTTTTATTATATATCTCTCAAATATTTATTATTTATATATAAAAAAGTATTCTACTGTATTCTTTTTATATATAATCGTGTCACCCCAAGCAAAGTATTTTACTGCCACTGTTGAGCATGGGGTTACATAGGAGTACCTTATGAGAAAGAGTGACATGCTACAGGGGGTGTTAAGAAGTGGGTAAGAGAAGGATGAGAATACTGATGAGTTTGAAGGGACGGAGAAGGGACGTGAGAGAGAGAGAGGATAGAAGTCAGTGAGATAGGAGATGACTATTGACTTTAAATTTAAATATGTCTTAAATATGTCGAGAGATAGATAAAAACAGACTGTAGATAGATAGATAGATAGATAGATAGATAGATAGATAGATAGATAGATAGATAGATAGATATTTTTTATCATATCACCGCAAGCAAGGCATTTTATATCCACTGTTGAGCAGGGGTGGGGGGTATATAGAAGGTAAATTATGAGAAAGAGTGACCGGTTACAGGGGTGACAGGATGAGTGTAGGAGAAGGATGAGAATATTAATGAGAGAGAGAGGGAGGATGCAAGTTAGTGAGATAAGAGATGACTATTGACACTACATTTAAATTCTTGGAGATTGTAGCTGTCGGGAAATCAAGTAAACGGAAGCGAATTCCACAGGCGGGAAGTGCGAGAGAAGAAGCTACTGGAGTAGAATATGCGTTTGCAATTTATTGGTTTCACAGTAAACGGGTGGGACTTAGTTGCTAATCTTATGACTAGGGCAAATTCATGTATGGTGGGTAACAGTGAGCTAAGTTCATCTGAGCAGAGGCCATGAAAGTATTTGTAGAAGAGACACAGGAAAGCCACATAGCGCTGGTGTGAAAGTGACTGCATCCGAGCAATAATAATTTTATATTATTATTAGTTTTATTATTTTCTTCGTTTCTATTTTTGTCATTAAAGTGATGATAAGTCAAAATTTGATAACGAACTGTTCGCTCCGACATCTAGTATAAAATATAGATGGTCGCTCCTTGTTATGCTAGAGGGCTTACATGTCTCAGTGATCCCAAGATCAAAACCGTCTGGAGTTCCAAACTCTGTAGGGCTATCCATAGAGGTAAGGCCGAAGACGAAAGACCAGAATGAATGCGATCAAACCCCGAAGTCGCCAGCGGCGGAAAAGGGTAAGATCTACGCGATCTCAACGGTCAAACCAGCTTTAGAGGACAGCACCAGTCGGGCTGGCTTATCAAAGACTGACCTTGATAAACCAAACATACGACGGCCCCATACAATCAAGTTGCGCCAGATCTCGCTTATCTGAATCCCCTGTGAGCCACGACGGATGCGCTTCTGGCTAAATCTGCAGGCTTCTCCGTCACTCAGAATTGTTCATCAAAATCACATACAAGCGAATGGCTCTTTGATTCACTACGATCTCCGGCACCTCCATTTGAAGCAAGAAAGTGAATAGAGAGACGAGATGACTATCTCGATAATAGGATGCGAGTGGGTGGCGACATATATTCTGAAAATATGACAGTTAAGGAGGGAAAAGAAGAAAGCAGAAAAGTAAGATAAGAAGAGAAAAAGGAGGAAAAAAGAGAAAAGGTTAGTATCTATTTTTTGGAGCCAAATCCCAAAATGAATTTTCGCTCTGATTAGTTAAAAGGAACACACATGTAAATTTTATATCTTCCCACATACATAAAAACCAAACAAAAGGTTTTTGTATTTAAATGTAAATCATTTGTACAACAAACATCAAACATTGCCTGATGAAGAGAATCTATCTCGAAACATAGTAATTTCCGTCTCGCTATGTACAATTAATTCATAACTATATAATTATATTAAGCTCTATAATATTTACTATATTGAGCACTGTTCATAATAAAATAAATGCTGGGGTAATCAAAATAGTAAAACCTTGAGTCCTCTTCACCTGGATTTATATTCTGAAAAGTGACATTCCAACAAGAATTTTGCGTGTGGATATGAATTTTAAATATTTTGCCTTTAAAGAGAATACTAAGAAAAATTGTATTTATTTTCGACATTTGATGCTATGTTCGTTTACAAACGTCGTACAAACAAAAAGAAAAATGTGTGCCGTTTACGAAGATTGTACCATAAATATGGTAGCGTAAGTAATTCACTCGTGAAAATTCTGACCGATCGAGAAGTAGTATTTATGTCATGAGCAGTACCCTCACTTTTAAAACGTTGAAAAAATCAATATGATGATAGTAGCCAGAGTAGAAAGATTTATAGTTAAATACACCTGAAGAAGGCCGGCAAATAAAAAGACTGTGACTATAAAAAAAAAAAAACCAAGATCAGGATATTAGTCTAAAAAGAGAAAGGAATGTAACTGTACAATCGCATGAAAAAGCCGGAGAGTACAACGACGAAAATGTGAGCATATTAACCAACATGTTAGAAACAGTCCGATAAAAATATAAGATATCATATAATACAGGCACCTGAAGAAGACGGGAGAATACAAAGGCCGAAACTTTGTGTATATATCAAGAGATGATTATACTGTACGATAGGAAATTAACAATTAAAATCAACTTTCTTCTTCACTTTTACAAAAATTCACATTGACGTGTAAAATCCTGGTTTTTCCCAAATAGCAAAAGGATTGACCATGTGCTTAAAGAAAAAGTCAAAACCGGATTTCGCAATTGAATGTTAAATTTATTTTCTGACCAATGGAAGCGACTTAGCGATCAAGGGCAAAAATCTGAATACTATAAAAGGCCCCGACCAGCTTCAATCAGACTCAGATGGGAGCAGCAAGAGACACCGCTAAAATGTAACGAGAGGAGCTTCAAGTCAACTCGGACATTCGTCCTCTTTCCTTCTCGTGTGCTGATTTCTTTTACTTCTTCTTCTCCATCCAAAGACATTCCTACTGAATACATACATACATACATACGTACATACGCGTATACTCTTTCAACAATTACTACGATGAACATTTTCTACAAATTTTGATACTCATAACTTTATCATTGAACACGAACTCTACCCTTAACTTCTTAATAATGTTTCTAATTGAATATTAACTCCTATAACTTATGTTATTCTTCCCTTTTAATAAATTTCTATTTTAACAGTAAAAGAAATATATTTTATTCTTATTTTATTCCGCACAATTCCACATATTCCAACCTGCCGACAACCACCTTGGTTGTCTACGCCTCCTTGGTCTCACACTTTCAGTGGACCTCAAATGGAATGACTATATCGAATCCATTGCTAAATCCGCTGCTATGAAAGTCGGTTCTCTGTGTAGGGCCCGGATGTTTTTTCCGTCTAAATCTATCCTGCATATATATAAATCTACCATCCGCCCGTGCATTGAATACTGCTGCCATACCTGGTCGGGTGCCCCTTCTATTCTCCTCGGGCTTCTCGATAAGGTTCAGAGGAGGGTCTGTAATGTGATAGATACCGACTTGGCAGACCGCCTGCAGTCTCTCTCCCACCGGCGCGACGTGGCTTCCCTGTGTCTCTTCTATAAATACTTTCACGGCTTCTGCTCCGATGAACTTAGATCACTGGTGCCCCCTAAATACGAATTTGAACGAGATACTAGATTAGCAACTAGATCCCACCCTTTTACAGTGAAACCGATAAAATGCAACCGCAACTTCTACTCCAACAGTTTCTTTTCTCGCACTTCCCGACTGTGGAATTCCCTTCCACACAATTGCTTCCCCGACGGCTACAATCTCCAGGAGTTTAAATGTAAGGTCAATAGACACCTCCTAACACACTAACCTGCTCCCATTCTATCAACCACTCTTCCTATCTGCCCAACCCTCATCCTCGGTATCCTTACCCATCTATCACCTTCCTTCCGACATTCCCTATGTCTAACCACTCCTTCTCTTTACCTTCCCCTATGTAGCCCCATGCGCAATAGTGGCAGTGGAATGCCTTGCTTGGGGTGAGATGATTAAAAAAAAACCCAACCTTTTGATAACTCTGCTAATGATAATTCTGGCTAAAACTTGTAAGCTGTGGGGAGTTTGGTTATGTCTGACACAAGGCCGAATCAAATAAACATTAACTAGCTCCCTATAGCTTCAATACTAGCTTGTATAGAATGGTACCGAATTAAACAGACAACTGGAAAAAAACGTTGAATACAAAGGTGGAAACTTTGTGTGCATAAAAACTAAAATGATGATAGTAACCCGAATATAAATGCATATAATAGTACACATACCTGAAGAAGACTAGAGTTAAAAACCTCGAAGTAATTCACGGTGATCATTAGTTAAAATTCCGATCAAGAAAATCGATAAAGCTGTATTGGTCGATGAAGACTAAATCGAAACGCTAATTAAACTAATCCATAACATAGCTACACGAGACATCGCAGAGATACTCCACATATCCTATGAGCATTGTAAGACATATGATGACATTTGGATAACTGAAATTGTACGATATTTTGGCGTCTTGAGATTTGATTGAATTTACGGTTTATCAACCCTTGATAGATTATTTAGAGTCAGAGAATATTTATGCACGATCATTACTCGTTATCCGATTGAGTTCTCGAGAGAGAAAATTTCTTTAAAAAGTTGCCGCTTCTGCGATTTACACATTACTCTTCAGTCATTAATTTAGCTCTCTCGTCTGATGAACTGTGTATACACCCCGTATATATAACACTTTAAAATCTCCTATCTCTCAGCCGTGCGCCGATAGGTTAGGGGTAGGCTCTCTGGATGATGCCAAATCGGTTGAGTTTCGATCCCGACTGACAGCAATAGGATATCTAGCCACACTGATGAGCTACGAAACAGACTTGCATGTGGATGACTATATATATATATATATATATATATATATATATATATATATATATATATATCATAATGATGATCCACGTAAACTGTCTTAATATTTATAGGAAAAACTACTAAAAAGTCGTAAGTTTAAAAATGTATTTTTTTGACAGAATTTATTTATTTCTATTATTATATATATATATTTGATATTTCAGACCGGCCTCGGCCTTTCATCAGAAACAAATGGTTTTAAAATTTAAACTAGAAGCGTTCGTTGTGAGAAGCGTCTGTCGCATGTTTACATCACGTGACGTAGAAAGCGATAGAGTTTTAGGATATTTTTAAACTTAAACCTAACTGTAATAATACTTTTAAATGTTGTTTTAAAGAAAAACATTTTAAGTGTATCTAAAAAATGTTTGACTATTGAAATATTTATAAAGATTCGAAATACCTAAGTACCTATTTAACCCTAGCCTGTATCAATGTAATTTTACAATCCAGTATTTTTCTTTCTTTCTGTGTGAGTATGTGGAACTAAAATCGGAATCTATCAGTAAACATTTGCAGTTTTCTAATGTGTGTCCTGGTTGATTGAAGTGTTCAGCTATGTAGTAGTTTATCCCATATATATATATATATATATATATATATATATATATATATATGCTGTTAAATATAAGAGACAATTAATGTATATTATGTTTAATCATGAGCCGTTCTAAACGTCGTATTTTTGCTTTCATTTCAGTTGAAAATAAAGACAAAAATTTTCCAACATTTGGATAATTATGTATTGATTTTCTTCTAAGCTTTCGGCTCACATGAGCCATCTTCAGAGAGGTTGTTTAAACTGAAATATTATAACATCCACCATCACCGACGATTTTATTTTTCCCGTCCAGGAAACAATTGACATCATTATCTGTGATGTATATAATCATGCTACTCTCCCATCAATCAATATTAAACCCACTATATTAAAAAAAACTATTATTAGCATGCACCACACAAGTACCCTTTCACGACCCCTTAGGCAATATTTATACACAAATAAATGGTATTGCGATGGGATCTCTTTAGGTCCACTCTTTTCTAATTATTATATTGCAAATATAGAAAATAAAATAATTAATGATAACAATAAACCCTCTATATATGTAAGATACATAGATGACATCTTTGTTTTAACTAAGAATATCGATCAAATTAAATGTCTTAAAAACAAATTTGAAAGTCACTCCGTTCTCAAATTTACATTAGAATTTAATATTAATAACAAAATCCCATTCCTTGATGTATCCATTGCTTCTAGCACACATAAATTTACTACTTCTCTATATAGGAAAACCACTAGCATAAATTCGTGTCTTCTTAATTATAATAGTGAATGCCCCCAACGATATAAGTTAGCTGTTATAAAAAACTTACTTCAAAGCACACAAATGATATCTTCTTCCAAATCTATATTTTATAAAGAATTACACAACATTAAGCAAACAATAGTCAATAAAAGATTTCCTAACTCCGTTATTGATCAACAAATTAAAATATATCTCAACAAAATTAACAATAGCTCTAACAATAATGATAATATTAATAATAATGGTTTACATCAAAATAAACATAACACTATTAACTTATACTATTGCAACCAAATACATAATAATTATAAACAAGATGAAAAAACTCTCAAAAACTTAATACGTAGAAATGTTAAACTAGTGGAAAGTAATAATCAAATTAAACTCATTATATATTATAAAACAATTGACCTCATAGTCTATAATAATCCAACAAGCACTAAACTAAATTCTCTACAAAAAACCCATGTAGTGTACCAATTTACATGCCCATTCAGAGATTGCATCTCTGATACTAATCAAAAACCTAGTACATATATTGGTTTTACTACAACCACGCTCTCCCGTAGACTTACATGTCATCTTTCTGATCAGAGTACTATTAAACAACATTTCTCTGAAAAACATAAACATGTAGGTAATATCAGACAGATTTTGGTCAAGAATACGTTGATCCTTACTCATACACACAGTAAGAGAAACCTGTAGATATTGGAGGCCATGTACATCAAATCAAAACAACCAACACTCAATAAAATCAACTTTAAAACCGGAAATAACATATTACATTACATTTGACTACATGGTTTTGTTGTCATTTCGCGAAAATCCCGCGGTGTGACGTCATAAAACCGCAACGCAAATTTAAGAAATGCGTTTATTCTTTTTTTTTTTTTGGTAACTATTGCCGTTGCCAAGCGGAATTTTATGTCAACACAAAATAAAATCGTCGGTGATGGCGGATGTTATAATATTTAAGTTTAAACAACCTCTCTGAAGATGGCTCGTGTTAGCCGAAAGCTTAGAAGTAAATCAATAAATAATTATCCTAATGTTGGAGAATTTTTTCTTTATTTTCAACTGAAATTAAAGCAAAAATACGACGTTTAGAACGACTCATGATTAAACATAATAGACATTCATTGTCTCTTATATTTAACAGCATATGTTTAGAAAATTACTTGCTGCTTCGATATACTAAATATATATATATATATATATATATATATATATATGTATATATATATATATATATTACGAAAAAGTATTAACCGATATACTTATTTAAATTCATCTGTTTGAACGTTATTTTTAATAGATAATCTGAGTGAATAATCTGTTTTTCTATCATTAACCAGTACATATATATATATATATATATATATATACATGGTTTTGTATATATATATATATATTCACCGGCCTGAATCTTTGAGAAATCTTTGTAGGTAAATATATATCTTCTGGCAGGATTCGAACTTGCAACTCTTTATGCCAGGGATATGCCGCCATCAAATATTACGTGTCTTGCCACTAGACTTCATGATGAAACAACACTCAAAAACATTATAGGTAGAAATGTCTATTGATCAGATGAAGAGGATCATCCCTTGTTCCCTGTTTAGGATGTGGTTTCCGGCTTTCTCTTTTCCAAACTTTTCACTGTTCTTTTTCTTTTTTTTTCTTTTTTTCAATTGGAGTAGATAGACTAAACTATCGCCCGGTTCACACTTCACCCACGTCTATTGTACAGGTGTAGAGGCTCATCTCTTGTTCCCTGTTTAGAATGTGGTTTCCGGTTTTCTCTTTTCCAATCTTCTCACTTTGTTTTTTTGTTGTTTTTTTTTCAATTGGAGTGGATAGATATATCTATCGCCCGGATCACACTCCACCCACGTCTATTGAACAGGTTAAGATGCTCATCCATTGTTCCCTGTTTAGGATGTGGTTTCCGGCTTTCTCTTTTCCAATCTTTTTCACTCCTTTTCTTTTTTTCTTCTTCTCTCAATTGGAATAGATAGACTGAACTATCGCCCGGTTCACACTCCACCCACGTCTATTGAACAGGTGAAGAGGCTCATCCCTTGTTCCCTGCTTAGGATGTGGTTTTCGGTTTTCTCTTTTCCAATCTTTTCACTCTTACGTAGCCCACTGCACATCAGTGTCGTTATCGCCTTGCTGGGGTGATATGATTCAAAAAAATGTTAAACCAATTAATAATAAACAAATTAAGCCCATCATATATCATAAAAAATTTAAAACAATTTCTCTCATAGTCTCTATTAATCCAATAAACACACAACTTAATCCTCAACAGAAAACCAATACAGTGTATCCTTTTACATGCCCGTTCAGAGATTGTATCTTGGGCACTAACAACAAACCCAATACATATATTGTTTTTACTACAACCACGGTCTTCCATAGACTTATCAGCCCACTTTCTGATCATAGTTCATTTAAACAACATTTCTTAGAAAAATATAGCTATGTATGGAACATTAAACAGATTTTAGTCGATAACACAATAATACTCATACATACACACAGTAAAAAGAATCTTTAGATATTGGGGGTCATCTACATTAAATCAAAACAACCCACACTCAATAAAAATTACATTTCAATCTTTTCACAACAAATTACATTGCATTTAGACATATGCTTCTGTTGTTAACATTTCGGTCTATCATGTGGTGTGACATCATAGAACTGCATTACTAATTTACGACCTGCGTCTGCTATTCGGTGACTGTTATTGTCTCATAGCAATGTTTTATGTCAACACAAAATAATATCATTTTTGATGGTGGATGTATTTATGTTAACGTCCCTGTGACTTCTCTGAAGATGGCTCATATGAGCCGAAAGCGTAGAACCAGCGTAATAAAAATATCCAAATATTGGACAATTTAGGTAATTATTTCCACCAAAAATTAAAGCCAAAATACGATGTTTAAAACGACTCATAATTAAACATAATAGACATTCATCGTCTGTTATATTTAACAATATATATATATATATATATATATATATATATATATATATATATATATAATATTATATTATATATATTTTCAATTCAATTCTCTTTATTGTTAATAGCTTAAATGTTCTATGTTTACTGTGTGTTAATATTTACTCTTTGATAATGGCTTATGTGAGCCGAAAGCTTAGACCTGATAAAAAATTCAACAAATACTGTGATTTTTTGTTGTCTTTCAACGACATCACCATCAAGTATATCAGACGGTATGAAGGGATCCTACACAAAATTAATAGACAAAACTTGTCTATATTATTCAATGAAACCTGCATTAATATATATATATATATATATATATATTGTGTGTGTGTGTGTGTGTGTCAACTAAATATCTTCATTCAAACATTATTAATTAAATAATACAGACATATTTAGTCATTTTTCTGTTTATTTTTATACTGATCTCTTGTCTAATCAGTTCCTTGGTGTTAGGATGAAATTCATCACAGGGTAAATTACAAAGAAAAAATTATTGTAACTGCAATACATTCTGCATTCAGTTGCCATGATGGTTTTGAAAGATTATGTTATGGTTATTTTAGAATTTGAAATTTTATGGAATATTTTTGCCAAATTAAGGCTTTCAATAAAAGAGAGCAGACTGGAATTTGGTAGAAATATAAAATCACACTATTTTTTCTATAAATTTTCATATGTCGGTCCTAGATTTGCAATAAATGTTGTTGAGTGCCGGTTGTTTGCTTTTGATACAGAAAGCCTCAAGAATTTGAAGGTTTTGTTTATTATCTTCGTGGACACGGAAATTTATGTTTCGAGGTTTAAAAGTAAGAAAAAACAGCAAGCTTGGCTCTAAGTTCTACCACAAATCTGCCCTATATACACTACCGGTCATCATCATTAGGCCGGGCCATTTTTTTTTTTTTAAAGAAATTATGTATTTCAAAATATTTCTAGCATTCATTGCCAAGTGGATGAATCTAAATGAAAATAGAATGGTTCTTCTGTTATTATTACTTTGCAAAATTTTATAAGGTAAATAGCGACAATTTACACATCTCACCCCGTAGATTTTATATATATATATATATATATATATATATATATATATATATATATATACACTACCGGCTATTGCCAAGTGGATGAATCTAAATGAAAACAGAATGCTTCTTTTGTTATTATTACTTTGCAAAATTTTAAAAGGTAAATAGCGACAATTTACACATCGCACCCGTATTTTATATATATATATATATATATATATATATATATATATATATATATATATATATATATATATTCACTACCGGCTATTGCCAAGTGGATAATTTTAAATGAAAATAGAATGGTTCTTTTGTTATTATTACTTTGCCAAATTTTACAAGGCAAAGAAGAAAAGATGAACTCATCCGAATCACCCTAAATTTTCTTTATTCATTCATTGATGAAACTGCAATATAGGTAATTATTAAATATTAATAAATTCATTTGATGCACATGTTATTGTGCAGTATTAACAAAAGAACAATTCTATTTTCATTTACAATTATTCACTTGGCAATAAATACTAAAACATAGATGAAATACATCATTTTAAAACGAAATTTAAAACACTGGGTTTGCCTAATAATTATGGCCGGTAGTATATATATATATATATATATATATATAGAGAGAGAGAGAGAGAGAGAGAGAGAGAGAGTGTGTGTGTGTGTGTGTGTGTGTGTGTGTGTGTGTGTGTATCGAGGCAGCAAATAATTTTCTAAACATATTAAGGTTATTAAGACGTTATTAAGGTTATTAATTACATTGCATTTGAATACATGGTTCTGTTGTCATTTCGCGCTATCACGCGGTGTGACGTCATAGAACCGCATTGCAAATAAAGGTCGCTCCCTTAAAAGAGGGAATTTAAGAACTGATGTATTTTTTCTTAAATTTTCTCTTTGAAGGGAGCGACCGTTATTCGTTTATTTAGGTATTTGTAAATCTCATTCGTGTAAAATCCTTTGTTAGATAAAGAGGGAAGCTGATGTTGGTTCGCCTGAAATAGGCTTATACTTCCGATTCACCATGAAATAACGTGTCTGCCTTCATTTTTTTTTATATTTGCTCTATATGTATTTATATGCATATATGTTCAGAGCTCTCTTAGAGAGTTATCCTACCACTGTATGTACAGATACTCCTTTGGATTTTTCTATACCCACACTACATGCTGATATATATATATATATATATATATATATATATATATATATACTAATCACAATGACACTAACACCAATTATAAGAAACTAAATCGCTAGAACTGGCGCTAACTTAACTATAATTTAATCGTCTTGAACACCCAGAAGAGAAATTCTTCTTAGGGCAAAGGTGGGGGATAAAAAAGAAACAGACGGCGTACACGCACAAAACGTCGAGTACCCGTTAGAAAGAAAAAAAACCCGAGACGAAACCATAACAATAAAGTGCTCGATACGAAAGTACGAAAGTAGAGCTACAAATGCAAAAAATCTAAACGTGAGCCAAACCTACCGCGGTTTCACACTGCGGTTCTTCAGGGCATGTGGCTGAACTATGTTCTTCAGAGTCATATGCCCTGAAGAACCGTAGTGAGAAACTGCGGTAGGTTTGGCTCACGTTCAAATATTTTGTATATATATATATATATATATATATATATTAGTAGGCCTAAATGGATGCACGAGAATTAAGATATGTGTGGGGGGGGGGGGTATGTGTGTGTGTGTGTGTGTGTGTGTGTGTGTGTGTGTGTGTGTGTGTGTGTGTGCGCGCGTGTTTTCCTGGTTTTGGGCAATGACCTTTATCAAACGAACCCATCTCCTTAACGTATAATCGCTGTTTCAATGCAATTGTCATCACTTTCCATTTAAACTCAGTTACTTGAGTTGATCTGTTTTGGCGTAACTTCCAGAAGTATGCACTTCGTCAACTCCGCAGTATACGAGTTTAGAACGAAACAGACAGCGACAGTCTTCACACACAATACAACAATGGTCGCCATTGTTGCGAAATCGACAATGCACTTTCTGATGCTTTCACAAAAGGATTGGCTTCTAATTGTCCCGATCGCTGTGTTCTTTTCGGAAGGGTTAACATCATTGCAATCTAATTGCAACTATTCTCCTTTTTTTAATACGGCTGACGCACTTCAAAAGAATGTATTCTTGCCCCGCTAGCGACTGTAGTTGATAGTAATCATAATTAACTAGCAGTATAGCCCGGCGTTACTCGGGTGTAATAAAAGCTTTAAAACTAATCCATGGTACTGGATCTCAGACTCAGCTTAAAGAATATTTGAAATAATAAAGTAATTGCGACAATTTACTAATCGCACCTAACACACACACACACACACACACTCACACACACACTCACACACGCACACACACACACACACACACACACATATATATATATATATATATATATATATATATATATACTAGCAGTATAGCCCACCGTTGCTTGGGTGTAATGAAAGCATTAAAACTAATCCATGGTTCTGGAGCTCAGACTCAGCCTAAAGAATATTTGAAATAATAAAATAATTGCGACAATTTACCAATCGCACCTAGTATATATATATATATATATATATATATATATATATATATATATATATATACTAGCAGTATAGCCCGGCATTGCTCGGGTGTAATGAAAGCTTTAAAACTAATCCATGCTCCTGGAGTGCAGACTCTTTGGACGTTGGCACGAAAGACTAAAAGGCAATAGTTGTTTCCAGTTAAAGCCAAACCGTAGACTGAAAGAAAAATGAATGGATGTAAGTCAAATTTTGATTTCCTGGTATCGGTATCAAATTTTCTGCTTATTTTGTAAGAACTGCAACCTTGAAACTTTTGAATATCGTTTCTTATGTCTTTGTCTATGAGTGTATCAAATTTGATTTAAATCGGACCACTCCTTCTCTAACCCGATTTTTTCGATTATCGATTTTCGATATTGATCGGTGGTACCTCGACACAAAACCTAGCTAAGAACACTTGCAGTCGCTTATAGTACAACTGTCTAAATTTTCAAGAAAACATGTTCAGCCGTTTCGGAATCTATAGATAACGGAAACACACACACACACAGACAAAGTTCCATTTATAAATAAGTTTAGATATAACCGTAAAAATGAATGTTACTGGTTGAACATTAAGTAAGAATAAAAGAAAAGAACTTTTAAAATTCCGGCGTTAATTTTCGAATATGTCTATCTGTTAAGACGCCCTTGTGTTTCTCCAACCACAACACTGTGTTTTATAATCTGTGAATGCTGAACAAATCATGGAAGATGTAGAAGAAACTTGAAGCAATTGAAATGTGGTTCTACAGAAGGATGCTCTGGCTATCATGGATCGATCATGTTAGCAATGATGGGGTTTTGGAAAGGATGGAAATGAAAAAGAAATTAATACTGAGCATCAGGAAGAGACAGCTGAAGTTCCTGGGACCTGCAATGAGGAAGGAGGACTTGGAGAACCTGATACTAACAGGTCAGATCGAGGGAAAAAGAAACAAGAGAAAGCAGCGGATATAGAATTTGAAGGGCCTGATCAGGTGGATGACAGAACGAGGGTTGTGTAGGCAATTATGAGGTTTTGGAAAGGATGGAAACGAAAAGGAAATTAAGACTGAGCATCAAGAAGAGACAGCTGACATTCCTAGAACATGCAATGAAGAAGGAGGGCTCGGAGAACCTGATACTAATAGGTCAGATAGAGGGAAAAAGAGACGGGGGAAAAAGCAGGTGGTTGCAGGGGGTTGCAGTCTGGGGAGTTAGGTGGCCAGATGTAAAAATTGAAAAGCAAAAAAAATTCGATGGATCAAAGAGAGTACTGGATTGCTATCTTATACCGGGCCTTAAAATTTTTACGCTCTATCAGCATGGCTGATTCTAAACCCTAGGAGATTTCTATTGACATGAAGTGAATATATCATAAAATAAAAACATCTGAAGAATACCGGAAATTTCAACGGTCGAAACGTTGTGATAAAAATAAGTTGATGATAATAATCAACAAGAAGTGCATATAATAATACAGGCATCTGAAGAAAACCGGTGAATACAAAGGTTGAAACTTCGTGTATATAACGAAAGATGATGATACTAGCCTAAATAGAAAGGTATAGAATTGTACATATACCTGAAGAAGACAGCAGCGTAAAAAAGCCGAAACTTTGTGAGCATACAAACTAAGATTACGATAATAGCCCGAATAAAAAGGCATATTATACAACTGTTGTGGGATCTCCCCTTTGTATATGATAATGGACTCGACTGAGTATACATATACTCCTGCCATAGAGAGAACAGCTGTTTAGAGTTATAGTAGAGATCCGTGCAAGTTATCGGAGAATACCTGGACCGATACGTAAGTTACCGAGCGATACCGAAGTTACCCAGAGATTACCGCGTCAGAAGTCAGAATAGCTCTGAGCTCCACTCAGTTAGAATAATATGCACGGATATACTATTTACAATGACTTCACTTCAAGACTTGTATATATTTATTTCTTAGTAATAGTAATGCTGGATTTGCTAACCTGCGTTCGAATTTGTATATTACGTTCAATATAACCTACTTTTCTATCTCCATATCTGTTTTTTTGTTCATTCTTTTGTGCGGTTCCTCACCCGGAATCCACAACAAAAACAGACAACTGAAGAAGGCCGAAGGGTACAATGGCCGAAAATGTAAGTATAACAACCAAGATGATGATAGGAGTCTGAAATGAAAGGAATATAATATGACAGACAGACATTTAAGTATACCGCAGGCTACACCGACAAAAAACTTGTGCGAATAACAACCAATAGAAAGATCAGTCTGTCAGTTAAGTCCCGCCAGGGCGATCATGTCTTAGAAATGACATGATGAACTGGGCAGATGATTTTCCCGCAGTAGGTTGCCATTACTTTCTTCGGTAGACTGGTTGCCAACCAAGGCTATAGAACCCAATCTGTTATTTGACTCATAGCTAGAGCGAGAAGAGATGTATTATATTATTAGGTAGTAATTAGTGGGGGATCAGTTTATTATTTCATAACAATAAAAAAAAACGATCCCATACTTTATGATCAGTAAAAGCCTTATTCATGATTCCAACTATTATATTCAGTCAGTCAGTTAAGTGCCATACGTGATACACGCTTTGGGCGATCATGTCTCGAAAGAGACATGACTGACTGGGCAGAAGATTATCCCGCAGTAGGTTACTATTGCTTTCTGCGGTAGACTGGCTGCCAACCAAGGCTTTAGAAGCCAATCTGTCCTGTTATTTGACTTATAGCAAAAGGGAGAAGAAATGTATTATATTATTACGTAGTAATTAGTGGGGGATCAGTTAATTACTTCATAACAATAGAAAACTGAACTCTACTTTATGACCAGTAGACGCCTAATCACAATTCCAACTATTATATTCAGTTAGTTAAATGTCATAAGTGATATACGCTTTAGGCGATCATGTCTCGAAAAAGACATGGCTGACTTGGCAGAAGAGTATCACGCAGAAGGTTGCCATTACTTTCTGCGGTAGACTGGTTGCCAGCGAAGGTCATAGAACTCAATCTGTTCTGTTATTTGACTCATAGCTAGAGGGAGAAGAGATGTATTATATGATTACGTAGTAATTAGTGGGGGATCAGTTTATTACTTCATAACAATAAAAAACCGACTTCCCACTTTATGACCAGTTGAAAAAGACATGACTGATTTGGCACAAGATTATCCCACAGTAGGTTGCCATTACTTTCTGCAGTAGACTGGTTGACAGCCAAGGCTATGCAACCCAATCTGTCCTATTATTTCACTCATAGCTAAAGAGAAAAGATATATATTATATTATTACGTAGTAATTAGTAGGGGGATCAGTTTATTACTTCATAGCAATAGAAAACTGATCCCCCACTTTATGACCAGTAAAAGCTTTAATCATGATTCCAACTATTATATTCAGTCAGTCAGTTAAGTGCCATACGTGATACACGCCTGGGCGATCATGTTTCCAAAGAGACATGACAGACTTGGCACAAGATTATCCCGTAGTAGGTTGCCATTACTTTCTGCGGTAGACTGATTGCCAACCAAAAGTTTAGAACTCAATCTGTCCTAATATTTAACTCATAGTTGTAGGGGGAAAAGAAGAGTATTTGTGCGTAAGTGAATGCAACAAATCCAACAAGAATTCGAACTCCTCTCTCCGAATTCTCATTTCATGCCGATATCCCTGCTCCACAACAGTCAAAACACATAAGTTGATATAAAATTGATAAAATCAGTAACAGTAAAAAAAAAGAAAAAACAATTCTGTTTATTAGTTTATTTATGTATGCTGATTTTCTAGGAGCAGCTTAGATGTGACACAAGGTCAAAAGTGGGAATCACCCAGTGCGGAACAAATTCACTCAATCAATTGAGTGCTATATGTTGTACATGCTTGAGTGATCATGTCTAAAAAAGACATGATTGATTTGGCAGATTTTAGGTTGCCATTACTTTCTGTGGTTGACTGGTTGCCAACCAAAGCTATAGAATCCATACTGTCCTATTATTTAACCCATAGCTGGAGGGAAGAGACGGATTGATACCTTTCCATGAGCGTTTGCACGTAAGTGAATGCAACGAATTCAACTAGAATTCGAACTCGGTTCTCTGATTTCTCGTTTCGACCCGATATCCACAATATCCTTGCAGCGGAACACACACGAGGAAGATTGTATTCCGAAGAGAAAGGTAGTAATATGACAGTTACCTAAAGAAGGCCGGAGAGTACAACGAGCGTTAATATTGTGGATATAAAAACTAAAATAGCCCGAATGGAAAGGTGTATAATAATGCAAACGCCCGAAGAAGGCCGACTGTGTATAACGGCCGAAACTTTTTGAGAATTACAACCAAGATTAATATATTAGCCCGAGCACAAAAGAATACATAGCAACGATACGCAACAGTGTATATAGCAATGTTAACCCTTTTCCTACACAATTTCGGCAATAAATCGAAAACTCCTTCCTTCGACTGTCATTCAATCGCTGCCATTGAACAAATGAATAAGTTCGCCTGAAGATTTGACATGCAAGGAATCATTACATTTTAATTTGTTAATCAATCAACAAATTAAAAGGTATCTCAACAAAATTAACAATAGCTCTAACAATAATGATAATATTAATAATAATGGTTTACATCAAAATAAACATAACACTATTAACTTATACTATTGCAACCAAATACTTAATAATTATAAACAAGATGAAAAAACTCTCAAAAACATAATACGTAGAAATGTTAAACCAGTGGAAAGTAATAATCAAATTAAACTCATTATATATTATAAAAAGTTTAAAACAATTGACCTCATAGTCTATAATAACCCAACAAACACTAAACAAAATTCTCTACAAAAAACCAATGTAGTGTACCAATTTACATGCCCATTCAGAGATTGCATCTCTGATACTAATCAAAAACCTAGTATATATATTGGTTTTACTACAACCACGCTCTCCCGTAGACTTACATGTCATCTTTCTGATCAGAGTACTATTAAACAACATTTCTCTGAAAAACATAAACATGTAAGTAATATCAGACAGATTTTAGTCAACAATACGGTGACCCTTACTCATACACACAGTAAGAGGAATCTGCAGATATTGGAGGCCATGTACATCAAATCAAAACAACCAACACTCAATAAAATCAACTTTAAAACCGGAAATAACATATTACATTGCATTTGACTACATGGTTTTGTTGTCATTTCGCGCTATCCCGCGGTGTGACGTCATAAAACCGCATCACAAACTTAAGAACTGCGTTTATTATTTTTGGTAACTATTGCCGTTGCCAAGCGGAGTTTTATGTCAACACAAAATAAAATCGTCGGTGATGGTGGATTTTATAATATTTCAGTCTAAACAACCTCTCTGAAGATGGCTCATGTGAGCCGAAAGCTTAGAAGAAAACCAATAAATAATTATCCAAATATTGGAGAATTTTTGTCTTTATTTTCAACTGAAATTAAAGCAAAAATACGACGTTTAGAACGGCTCATGATTAAAGATAATAGACATTCATTGTCTCTTATATTTAACAGCATATGTTTAGAAAATTACTTGCTCCCTCGTTATACTAATATATATATATATATATATATATATATATATGACGAAAAAGTATTAACCGATATACTTATTTAAATTCATCTGTTTGAACTTTATTTTTAATAGATAATCTGAGTGAATAATCTGTTATATTTAACAGCATATGTTTAGAAAATATATATATAGAGAGAGAGAGAGAGATAATGAAAAAATAGATAATGAAAAAAATAGGCAGATAGATAGATAGATAGACAGACAGACAGACAGACAGACAGACAGATACATAGATAGATAGATAGATAGATAGATAGATAGATAGATAGATAGATAGATATAAGTCACTCTGTTAATATCTATCTATTTATCTATTTTTTCATTATCTATCTATCTATCTATCTATCTATCTATCTATCTATCCCAGTCTGTTCATAGCCATCTATCTATCTATCTATCTATCTATCTATCTATCTATCTATCTATCTATCTATCTATCTATCTAACCCACTCTGTTATCTATCTGTTATCTATCTATCCCTCTATCTCGATTAAAATTCTCTTCTAAAAGCATGGGAAAAGAAAGGAAAAGAAAAAGAACAAGTTCAACATTCGAATCAGTCTTCGTGATCGGCACTTTTTCTTGTCCGATCAAATTGTCGTATAACAACCGTAAGTAAGAGAATCATTCAAACTGATTGCTAAATAATTAAATAGAAACGCCTTTTTTTACACTAAATGGAATTCAACCCGTGTTTATTTAAATTCTTTTTTATTTGTTTTTTTTATTTCTTATTTTAGTTATTTATTTTTTTGTTTGTACTTGAGTTAAACAAGAAGAAATCGCTGAATTGCAATGTGAAATCTAAGCGCATATACGACAATAGAGGCTGAAACAAAATCAAGAAATCAAGAAGAGATTTGAAAGGACAGAGAACTGATTCCATCAAGTAATGCCGAAAATACCAGCAAGAATTTTCTTTTAGGAAAATCCCAACTACAAGGAAACTTTAGTATTTCTCTATATTTCTAAGATAAGTTAGTATTTACAGTATTTACATTATTCGGACCATTGTCCTCATCTTTGTTGTCATTTGTACGATGTTTAATAATAGATCATTCTATTTGTCAATATTTCTGAGATGAGGTAGTATTTACAGTATTCGGACTTTGTTGCCATTTGTACCAGGTTTAATAAGAGATCATTCTATTTGTCTATATGTCTGAGATGAGGTAGTATTTACAGTATTTACATTATTCGGACTATTGTTCTCATCTTTGTTGCCATTTGTACGACGTTTAATAATAGATCATTCTATTTGTCTATATTTCTGAGATGAGGTAGTATTTACAGTATTTACATTATTCGGACTATTGTTCTCATCTTTGTTGCCATTTGTACGACGTTTAATAATAGATCATTCTATTTGTCTGTATTTCTGAGATGAGGTGGTATTTCCAGTATTTACATTATTCGGACTATTGTCCTCATCTTTGTTGCCATTTGTACGACGTTTAATAATAGATCATTCTATTTGTCTATATTTCTGAGATGAGGTAGTATTTACACTATTTACATTATTCGGACTATGTATTACATCATTACGTAGTAATTAGTGGAGGGGACAGTTTATTACTTCATAACAGTAGAAAACCGATCCTCGAATTTATGACTAGTAGAAGCCCTAATCATGATTCAAACTATTATATTCAGTAAGTCAGTTAAGTGTCATACGTGATACACGCTTTGGGCGATCATGCTTCGAAAAAGACATGACTGTCTGGGCAGAAGATTATCCCGCAGTAGGTTGTCATTGTTTTCTGCTTTACGCTGGTTGACAGCCAAGGCTATAGAACCAAATCTATCCTGTTATTTAACCCATAACTGGAGGGAAGAGACGGATTATTACCTTTCCCAAGGGTATTCGAGCGTAAGTGAATGCAATAAATTCCACTGGAATTTGAACCCGGCTCCCCTGATTTCTCGTTTCCGAGCCGTTATTCACTGCACCACAACGCACATCCAAAACAGAGATTGAGCATAAAAAATAAAGGAGAAATTCATAACTAAATGCATGCTTGTATGAGTTTCGACCTTGTCACTGGTTTCGACTCCTCGTACTCCTGTTGTATCTCGTATGAATTTCGACTCCTGGCCACTCCTGTTGTAACGCGTATGAGTTTCGAATCCTCGTTATTCATGATATAACGTGTATGAATTTCGACTCCTCGCCACTCCTGTAATAACTCGTGTGAGTTTCGACTCCTTATCACTCATGTTATGATTCGCATGAGTTTTGATTCCTCATCACTTCTCGTCTCAGTTTCGATTCTTCCTCACTCCTATCATAACTCACATGGGTTTCGACTCTTCAATATCCCATCATTCTTGTTATAACTCGCATGAGTTTCGATCCTCGTCATTCCCATTATAATTCAAATGAGTTTCGAATTCTCCTCATTCCTGTTTTTACTCCCATGAGTTTTTTGATACTCGGCATTACTCTTATAACTCGCATGAGTTTTCAGCCCTCGTCATTTCCGTTATCTCTCGTGTGAGTTCCGATATCCTTGTTGCCACTATTATAACTCGTTTTAGGCACCTCGATGTGGTGTAATAGCAAATTTGTCTCGCTAGCACCTATTACAAATGAGTAGTGAGTTCAGACAGATAGGATGTGCGTTGTGGTGCTATGGAACGAGAGACCGGGATGCCGTGTTCGAATTCCAGTTGAATTCCTTGTATTCACTTACGCACAAATAACCTTGGGAAAGATATTAATTTGTTTTCCCTCTAGTTATGGGTCAAATAATAGGATGGATTTGGTTCTATAGTCTTGACTGGCAACCAGTCTACCGCAGAAAGCAATGGCAACCTACTACGGAATAATCTTCTTCTCTTTCGAGACATGGTCGCCCAAAGTGTGTATCATGTATGGCACTTGACTGACTGACTGACTGAGTTCGATCCTCAGTGAATATCTCATGCCTTCGGTCTTTAAACGACGCTTAGTAACAATGTTATTTTTTTTTTTTAATCATCTCACCCCAAGCAAGGCATTCAGCTGCCACTATTGCGCATGGGGCTACATAGGGGAAGGTAAAGAGAAGGAGTGGATAGACATAGGGAATATCAGGAGGAAGGTGACAGATGAATAAGGATAGCGAGGATGAGGGTTGGGCAGATGGGAAGAGTGCTTGATAGAATGGGAGCAGGTTAGTGTGTTAGGAGGTGTCTATTGACCTTACATTTAAACTCCTGGAGATTGTAGCCGTCGGGGAAGCAATCATTTGGAAGAGAATTCCACAGTCGGGAAGTGAGAGGAAAGAAACTGTTGCAGTAGAAGTTACGGCTGCATTTTATCGGTTTCACTGTAAAAGGGTGGGATCTAGTTGCTAATCTAGTATCTCGGTCAAATTCGTATTTAGGGGGCACCAGTGATCTAAGTTCATCAGAGCAGAAGCCGTGGAAGTATTTATAGAAGAGACACAGGGATGCCACGTCGCGCCGGTGGGAGAGAGACTGCAGGGCGGTCTGCCAAGTCGGTATCTATCACATTACAGACCCTCCTCTGTATCTTATCGAGAAGCCCGAAGAGAATAGCAGGGGCACCCGACCAGATATGGCAGCAGTATTAAATGCACGGGCGGATGGTAGATTTATAAATATGCAGGATAGATTTAGACAGAAAAAACATCCGGGCCCTACACAGAACCGACTTTCATAGCAGCGGATTTTTTTTTTTTTTAATCATGTCACCCCAAGCAAGGCGAAAACGCCACTGATGCGCAGGGGGCTACGTAAGAGTGAAAAGACTGGAAAAGAGAAAACCGGAAACCACATCCTAAACAGGAAACAAGGGATGAGCCTCTTCACCTGTTCAATAGACGTGGGTGGAGTGTGAACCGGGCGATAGATTAGTCTATCTACTCCAATTGAAGAAAAAACAATAAATAAAAGAGTGAAAAGATTGGAAAAGAGAAAGCCGGGAACCACATCTTAAACAAGAAACAAGGGATGAGCCTCTTCACCTGTTAGCAATGGATTCGATATAGTCATTCCATTTGAGGTCCGCTGAAAGTGTGAGACCAAGGAAGCGTAGTGTTTTACTCTCTGGGAGGCAAGCCTGGTCCATGCTAATGGGAGGTAGGTGAGATTGTCGATGATGGTTAATTGAGAGTAGCTTCGTTTTAGAAGCATTAAAATTTACTAGCCATTTCTTACCCCAGTCCAATATGGATTGGAGGTCTTTTTCAATCTCAACTTAGAATTATAACCTGTTTTTAGCGATTATAATATTAGCCTTGCTTAGGCATGATAAAAAAGAGCTAGACTAAGAAAGCACCGGTAGAACATGTAAAATACTGTAATTTTTTCACTAACGAATAAATCAGGAGAAATTTGTTTTAAAGAAACAGTAAATATTCTGACAAAAATTTTAAGTGACAAAAGCACTTTATTCAACACTCGTTGGAAACGTATGAGACTGATGAAAAATGAAAATAAGAATTCTGTCACGTAACCTGCTTGCTGGTGATTACTGCTAGTGTTTATCATGTTTTACTGAAGCTTATTCTCTTTTCTTACACCTGATATCGTTGTTGTTGAAAACATTCTACCATTTGTAATTGCCATTATCCTAGTTATTGATCTATTTCATCGATTCTGTTTATTAGCTTGAGCCCAAATTGTTCGTTCTGTTGATTTGTCGTTTCTTATTTGTTTTTGTGGCAGTCAATATCTTTCACCCGTCCTTCTCTTTCATTGATCATGCTTCCTACACTTACGCGAGGACGGGTTTGCTCATCATCAAATAAATTGGGCCGGCCTGAATTTTTCTACAATGTTTACCAAAGTTCGGCTTCTGACGTCACATCCAGCGACGTGGGAATGTTACAGAAGCGAACAGATCAGAGAGAAAGAGAGACAGAAAGAGAAAGATAGAAAGTGACAAAGAGAGTACTTTCTTTAGAAATCCTTTTTTAACCAATTTATTTTTAACAATTTTCTTCTTTCGTTAACAGAAAAACAACCCAGTAATGTCGGTTTGAAATTGTTTTTGACTATTAATCCTTCCCCCTATCAACTTCTTTTCTATTACTACTACTAATATAACTCCTGCTACTATTACTACTACTAATATAACTCCTGCTACTATTACTACTACTAATATAACTCCTGCTACTATTACTACTAATAATAATAATAGTATTTCACACTGATTTACTTATAAATCTATTATAGGAAAATCTATAGCAAATTCGAAAATAATTGTCACGCTTTTTGTCCTTCTGGACTCAACCAGACTAAAGTGATGTTTCTACTTCTTCTGCGTGTCTTGTTCTCTCATGACGTGGGCGATCATGGCCGTCCAGGTTTCCCTATTTTTTGTGGCTCTTAGCACGCATTCTTCTGTAACACCACGCAACCACCGCTGTCATCCACCTGCTCAGGCCCTTCAAATTTGTTATCCGCTGCTTTCCTCTGTCTCTTTTCCCCCTCTATCTGACCTGTGAGTATCAGGTTCTCCAGACCCTCCTTCCTCGTGGTATGTCCCAGGAACTTTAGCTGTCTTTTTCTAGTGCTCAATATTAATTTTCATTTTGATTCCATCCTTTCCAAAACCTCATCATTTCTCACATGGTCGGTCCATGATATCCGCAGCATCCTTCTGTAGAACCACATTTCAGCTTCTTCAAGTTTTTCCTTCATCTTTGAGGATATTGTCCAGTATTCAATGCCATATTGAATAACTGACATCACATAGCAATCCAGTACGCGCTTCTTTGTTTCTAGTGAAATTTTCCTGTCTCTTAATACTTTACTCAGCTTCTGGAACGTGTCCTTCATCATGTCAATTCGCCTTCGGATCTCTGTGTCACACTTTCTTCCTCTTAGTAGAACACTTCCCAGGTATTTAAATTTTTGTACCTGCTTGATTTTAGTATCCCTCACCTGTATTTGACATTTTGGGCTGCTCTTCTTGCTGATGACCATGCATTCGGTTTTCTTGCAGTTTATTTGTAGTCCTTTCTTGTCACTCTCTTCAGCTACCTTCTGTAGGAGGTCTTGTTTTTTTTTTTTTTTGTTTTGTTTTTTAATCATATCACCCTGAGCAAGGCGGTAACGCCACTGATGAGCAGGGGGCTACGTAAGAGTGAAAAGATTAGAAAAGAGAAAGCCGGAAACCACATCCTAAACAGGAAACAAGGGATGAGCTTCTTCACTTGTTCAATAGACGTGGGTGGAGTGTGAACCGGGCGATAGTTTAGTCTCTCTACTCCAATTAGTAGTTTCATTTTTGTGTCTGCTATCAGCACTGTATCATTTACGTACCTTATGTTGTTCAAATGGTGGCCTCCGATGACAAATCCTGGCATAACATCTAGGGTGCTCAAAATAGTCTCGCTATACGTATGAAGAGGGAGATACTGAGAATTTTTAGTTTTTTATATGGGTTTTTATATATAATTTTGCAGATTTAATTCAGTTTTTTGTTTATGTTTTGATCTCTTTTGTTTTTGAGTTGCCCTTATTGTCATAATAAAAGAATGAAAGAATGAAAGGATGAAAGAATGAAAGGATGAAAGAATGAAAGAATGAAAGGATGAAAGAATCTGTAAATTTACTGTGGATGATCTAACAGTTAATGCATTTTCTAGACATTTTTCGTCTCAGTAAATTATTTTCTCTTTTCATTAAATTATTCTTTTTTTTTTTTTGTTTTTCATCAAAATTATGGTTTTACTACAGCGAACAAGTAATGCATTTAATGTGTTGTTTTGTAAAAGATCCCTTTTGTGTTCATAATATATTTAATTTAAATTCCTCGATGTTTTTCCGATGTATTCCTTGCGTCAGTTATAACAGCAGAGAGACTAAATTCCTTATTCAAATTTTAGCTTAATATTTTGTTTTGTATTAATTAATTATTTTATTTTTTATTTATTTATTTTTTGGAAATATTTATAACAAGAAATTTTAAAATATAAGAAACACGCAGACAAACAGATGAAGGAGAAAGAAAGAATGAGAGAAAGACAGAAGCAGAGAACAAAATAGAGAGGGTAGGATATGTATAATGTGAAACCAAAGTAAAAAGAAAAGGAACAAGAGAAGTCCCGAAAAAGAAAAAAAAGTAGAAAGTAATAGAGTAAAAGAAATTACGAAATATATTTATTATGGAAATTAACGAAACTAGTTATAAACAACCGACAAGTTGAAATGATTTGTTTAAAACATTATTTTTGATCGATACTCGTATTTAAATAGATCTTTTGTTTAAAATCAAACAGTATTTATTTCCACCAGCCGGATTATTTGCGATAATCATCATGTTACGGAGATTAACGAAACTGGTTATAAACAACCGACAATTTGAAATGATTTGTTTCAAACATTATTTTTGATCGATCGATACTCGTATTTAAGTAGATATCATGTTTTATAATCAAACAGTATGATATATTTATTTCTACCGGCCTGATTATTTACTATAATTATCATGTTACGGAAATTAACGGAGATTAACGAAACTGGTTATAAACAACCGACAATTTGAAATGATTTGTTTCAAACATTATTTTTGATCGATACTTGTATTTAAGTAGATATTCCGTTTATAATCAAACAGTATTATATATTTATTTCTACCGGTCCGATTATTTACGATAATCATCATGTTACGGAAATTAACGAAGATTAGCGAAACTTGGTTATAAACAACCGACAAGTTGAAATAATTTGTTTCAAACATTATTTTTGATCGATACTCGTATTTAAGTAGATATTCTGTTTACAATCAAACAGTATTATATATTTATTTCCACCAGCTGAATAATTTGCGATAATCATCATGTTACGGAAATTAACGAAGATTAACGAAACTTGGTTATAAACAACCGACAATTTGAAATGATTTGTTGAAACATTATTTTTGATCGATACTCGTATTTAAATAGATATTTTGCTTAAAATCAAACAGTATTATATATTTATTTCTACCAGTCTGATTATTTACGATAAATTTTTGTTACGAAAGTGTTACCCTCTTATATATATATATATATATATATATATATATATATATATATATATATATATATTCTCTTCCTCTCATTCCTTGTTTTATCTCCATCCTTTTCTACTTTGGTGTCTAATCGTATATCTCCCCCTCTCTAACTTTCTATCTCTCTCCCCACTCTCTCACCATCCCTCACTCTTGCATTCGTCCCTTTTTACTCTCTTCTATCTATCTATCTATCTATCTATCTATCTATCTATCTATCTATCTATCTATATTCCCTTTTTACTCTCTTTATATATATATATATATATATATATATATATATATACATACATATGTACATATATTTATATATATTTTATATATATATATATTATATATATATAAATATAAATATATATATGTATTCCCTTTTTACTCTCTTTATATATATATATATATATATATATATATTCTCTTCCTCTCTTTTGTTATTTCTTCTAGCTTTTTTTTTCTTTCTATCTTTCTTTCCTTTACATTTTTCCTTTAGTCTCTAATAGAATATCTCTCTCTTTCTTTCCTTCTTTCTTTCTCGCTTGCTTTCACTCTCTCTCTCTCTCTCTCTCTCTCTCTCTCTCTCTCTTTCTTTCTCATTTCTTCTCTTATACATTGAACTCTTACAGTATCTCTCACTTCGACCAATTCCATCACAGTGCTCAATAAATCAATAAATCACTTACGTACAAACAACACCGTTTATTACATCTCCGCTTTATGGCCCTCGGTCCACAAGCCTTAAATCTTGCTGGCTAACGGCTATTGCCAACTGAGAAGAAAAAGGTCGTAATCATCATCCGACCTCCCCTCGAAATTTCTGTATGTGCTTACCCGTCTCCTCACACACCTTTACCATTCCTGTTGTCAATATATGTGCACGGGTCTTCCGTACTTTTAAAGAAAGTAGATCTTGTTTTTCTTCCGGCTGGCTGCATTCTGCCAATCTCGATCGAATCCGGTGTCCCTTATTGCAAACCTCGTTTTTCACCGCTATCGATTCCAATCATTAGTCCATAAGCAGTCTGTATAAACGACAGCCATTTTTACTAGAGTCGGTCATTGTTAAGCGGTAAACACGACTTACAGCTTAACAACAATCTGTCCTTTTCGCGGGAGAAGAGGTTGATAGCGAGAAATGCGGGGAAATCGCGCTCACTTGAAAGATTAAGACAAACCGATAAGAAATATGGGGGGGGGGCTTCATTGGGAAACGAAAGAAGAATATGTTTTGTTATATTTTGTTCATGTGCTTTTTTTTGTTTTTTTGTCTCGTGCATGCATAGACAGCGATCGATCCTGTAGAACCAGAACCTAATGATAACAGGTGGAAAGACTGTGCAGCGCCAATTTTACCAATGAATTTCTTTCAAGAATATCAACACTTAAATACGAGCCTTTAATAATGATATTTAAATGCACAAAAATCTTTAACCATAAAGCAGGTTTATTAATGAGCTGTGATACGGCGAAACAGATCTGTCTGCGGATGACAATATATATATATATATATATATATATATATATGAACTGATTTGTTTGAACATTATTTTTGATCGATACTCGTATTTAAGTAAATATTCTGTTTATAATCAAACACTATTATATATTTATTTCCACAAGCCTGATTATTTACAATATTCATCATGTTACGGAAATTAACGAAGATTAACGAAACTGGTTATAAACAACCGACAATTTGAAATGATTTGTTTGAACATTATTTTTGATCGATACTCGTATTTAAGTAGATATTCTGTTCATAATCAAACAGTATTATATATTTATTTCTACCGGCCTGATTATTTACGATAAATCTTTGTTACAAACATGTGTGTCATTCGGCGGGATTCGAACCTGCGACCTCTATCCACATAGAGGTAGCCACCGTGGTATCTAGCGCTTCGTAGACCTATATATATATATTATTAGTTTTTGGTGATAATTAAATTAGACTAGGATCCAGTAGTCCATAAGCAGTCTGTATAAACGACAGCCATTTTTACTAGAGTCGGTCATTGTTAAGCGGTAAACACGACTTACAGCTTAACAACAATCTGTCCTTTTCGCTGGAGAAGAGGAATGCGGGGAAATCGCGCTCACTTGAAAGATTAAGACAAACCGATAAGAAATATGGGGCGGGGGGGGGCTTCATTGGGAAACGAAAGAAGAATATGTTTTGTTATATTTTGTTCATGTGCTTTTTTTTAGAAAGCAGAAACATTACTAAGGAGTGAGAACAAAAGAAGAGTAATCAGGAGGACAATAGAATGCCACTAAGACTCAATGGATTACTGGGTGTGGAAGAATTAGAAAACGGAAACATTACTAAGGAGCGAGAACAAAAGAAGAGTAATCAGGAGGAGAGTAGAAAGCCACCCAGTAATCCATTGAGTCTTAGTGGCTTTCTATTGTCCTCCTGATTACTCTTCTTTTGTTCTCACTCCTTAGTAATGTTTCTGTTTTCTAATTCTTCCACACCCAGTAACCCCTTGTGTCTTAGTGGCTTTCTACTCTCCTCCTGATTACTCTTCTTTTGTTCTTGCTCCTTAGTAATGTTTCTGCTTTCTAATTCTTCCACATCCAGTAGCTCTTTATATCTTTGTGTCTTTACTGCCTTGTTTCAGTTGAAGTTGCTTAAAAAATCATTTTTTAATGTTACTGTCATTTCCTTTTAAATTATTATATACATTTGAAACTTGTGCCCCTTATGAATATGTTTTATGTATATATCTATAGTATAGATGATGTTCATCCTGTACAAGACCCAAAAGTAACTTGAGGTAGAGATTACAATGTTAGAAAGCCATAATATAATATAAAAATAAAGAACGATTAACATTTCATGTAATTGCCGTGCACAATGCTATATAAGTGAGCAACATTAGCAGTCAGTCAGTTAAGTGCCATACGTGATACACGGATTGGGCGATCATGTCTCGAAAGAAACATGACTGACTGGGCAGAAGATTATCCCACAGTAGGTTGCCATTGCTTTCTGTGGTAGACTGGTTGCCGACCAAGGCTATAGAAATCAATCTGTCCTGTTATTTAGGTAATTGCTGTACTCAATGCTATATAAAACCCTCCTTCTGTCACACTCATAGAGAGAGAGAGAGAGAGAGAATTGCAAGGAAGTTTCGGATCAGTTCATGGTCTTTATATACCAATTATGAAAGCTCTTGCCATGTGTTTGCTCTTTAACAGTGCCTTTTTACTTTATTTTCTGGCAATAATTATGTTGTCAAGTAGTGAAGAACATGTATATATATATACCGTCTATTATCATAAAAAACATTGTGTATTTATTTATGTGTGCGTATATACATATATATATATATATATATATATATATAGGAAAAATTATTAAAAAGTTGTGAGTTTAAAAATGTATTTTTTGGCAGTATTTGTTTATTTCTATTATTATATTTAATATTTCAGACCGACCTCGGTCCTTTATCAGAAACAAATCTTTGTTTCTGATTTCTTTCTGATTTCTTTCTGATGAAGGACCGAGGTCGGTCTGAAATATTAAATATAATAATAGAAATAAACAAATACTGTCAGAAAAATACATTTTTAAACTCACAACTTTTTCATAATTTTTCCTATACATATTAAGACAGTATACGTGGATCATCACAATATATATATCTATATATATATACACACAAATAAATACACACACACACACACACACACACACACACACACATATATATATATATATATATATATATATATATATATATATATATATAAATGCAATTAATTTTAAATAAAAAAAGAAAAGAAAACACAAATTAATTACATTAAGCTTTACAATATTTGTTGTATTGAGCACTTTCATAAAAAAATAAATACCTGAGAACTTGAAATTGTAAAACTGTTGATTCTCTTCATCTGGATTTATATATATATATATATATATATATATATACAGGTTCCACTATATATAAATATATATATCGTGGAACCTGTCGTATGTGACCACCCCTACTGCCATCAAAAACTTGTCGCATATTACAGGTGGTCGCTCACTAAAGGCTCATAGTCATGACCTATTTACACCAGGAACGTATATTCTACTCACCAGAATGTACATATTAGAATTTTACCATGTAATCTGGTAATAGATAAATAAGAATACTTTTCTTGCACAAGTCTTTAAAAAAAAGTCTTAAAATATAATACAGATTGAGAGTCGAAAACTGTTGGCATAAAAATCTTGTTCTTTCTTTGTTTTTTGTTTTTTTTATTATTATTCATTTTTATTTCTATTTCTGGTCTGTTGTTTATTTGTGCCGGTGGTGGTCCACTTTAGGACAACTTTTTAATTTCATTTATCTTTCCTGTTTTTATGTTCTTCTTTCCTCTTCTTTTACACTTTTTTTTTATATGCGTTTCACCCCGAACAAGGCATTTCACTGCCACTACTGTGCCGGGGGCTACATAGAGTGGAGAAGCAATTGGAGTAAATAGATCTATCTATCGCCTGGTTCACACTCCACCCACGTCTATTGAACAGGTTAAGAGGCTCATCCCTTGTTCCATGTTTAGGATGTGGTTTCCGGCTTTCTCTTTTCCAGTCTTCTCACTTTGTTTTTTTTTCAATTGGAGTAGATAGATCTATCGCCCGGTTCACACTCCACCCACGTCTATTGAACAGGTGAAGATGCTCATCCCTTGTTCCCTGTTTAGGATGTGGTTTCCGGCTTTCTCTTTTCCAGTCTTTTCACTATTACGTAGCTCCCTGCACAGTGGCGTTACCGCCTTGCTCGGGGTGATACAATTAAAAAAAAAAGGATGGTTAAATATAGGAAATGTCACAGGGTGGGTGATAGGCGGGTAAGGATACCGAGAATGAGGGTTGGGTAGATGTTGAGAGTGTTGGGAGAATAATTGGAAGTTAGTGTGATAGGAGGTGTCTATTGACCCTACATTTAAACACCTGGAGATTGTAGCTGTCGGGAAAGCAGACATGTGGAAGGGAATTGGGACCTAGTTGCCAATCTAGTATCTCGTGTAAATTCGTGCTTAGGCGGCACCAATATTCTCCTTTATTTCTCATCTGTCCCGGATTATTTCTTGAAAATTCTTGTCTCTATTTTATTATTATTTTCTTTTTTGTGCTTCTTCTCCAATAAGTATTTTCAGTATTCCTAATTCCTTTCTTTCTTTTTTTTTTTCACGTTCTTCATCATTTCTTTACTGCTTTCTCGGTGTGACGATGAAGTACATCCGGCAGCAGGAGCATGAAGCCACCTGATTTTTTAATAATCATATCGTCCCAAACAAGGCATTTTATTGCCACTGTTTTGCAGGGGGTTACATAGGAGGAAAGTAATGAGAAAGAGTGACAGGTTATAGTGGGTGTCAGGAACTGGGTAAGAGAAGGATGACTGTGACCATAAAGTGAGGGATCAGTTCATATATTGATTGTAATGTAGAATTGATCCCCCACTTTATATCCTCCTTATAATAGTATAAATAGTTTTTTTTTTTTTTATAATCATATCGTCCCAAGCAAGGCATTTTACTGCCACTGTTTTGCAGGGGATTACATAGGAGGAAAGTAATGAGAAAGAATGACAGGTTATAGGAGGTGTCAGGAAGTAGGTAAGAGAAAGATGACTGTGTCCATAAAGTGGGGGATCCGTTTATAGATTGACTGTAATGTAGAATTGATCCCCCACTTTATATTCACATTATAACTGCACAGAATTTTTTTTCTAATCATATAGCCCCAAGCAAGGCATTTTACTGCTACTGTTCTGCAGGGGTTTACATAGGAGGAAAGTTATGAGAAAGAGTGACAGATTAAAAGCGGTGTCAGGAAGTGGGTAAGAGAAGGCTGACTGTGACCATAAAGTGGGGGATCAGTTTATATATTGATTGTAATGTAGAATTGATCAAGAAGTGGGTAAGGGTGGTAAGGATGAGAATACTGATGAGAATGGAGTTAACGGAGAAAGGATCATGAGAGAAAGGATGCAGGTTAGGGAGATAGATGACTACTGACTTTACATTTAAATTCTTGGAGATTATAAATGTCGGGAAAGCAAGTAAATGGAAAGGAATTCCACAGGCGGGAAGTGCGATAAAAGAAGTAGATGGAGTAGAATTTGCCTAGTTGTAGTTTTTTTTTCCGGATTTGCCTTGACTTTGAGTGGTGACACCTCTCAGGGTCTCGGGTATGGGCAAATAGTTGGCCACCGAGCCCTGGTGTAGAAATGGACTTTTATAGCAAAAGTTCCAGAGGAAGTAATATCACCAGCAATACATTATTAAGGAAAGTGAATGCAAATAATTCAAGTGAATGCAAATAATTCAAGCCGATATCCACTGCACCACAACATACACCATATCCGAGTTCGAATTCCAGTTGAATTCCTTGCATACACTTACGCATAAGTACCCTTCGGAAAAATATTAATCCATCTCTTACCTCCAGTTATAAGTTAAATAATAGGACAGATTGGGTTCTATAGCCTTGACTGGCAACCAGTCTACTGCAAAAAGCAATGGTAACCTACTGCGTGATAATCAACTGTCCAGTCAGTCATACCTCTTTCTAGACATGATCGCCCAAAGCGTGTATCACGTATGGCACTTAACTGACTGACTGAATATAGTTGGAATCATGATTAAGGCTGCTTCTGTTCATAAAGTGGGGATCGTTATTTTATTGTTATGAAGTAATAAACTGATCCCCCACTTATTACTTCGTAATAATATAATACATATCTTCTCCCTCTAGCTATGAGTCAAATAAGAGGACAGATTGGCTTCTATAGCCTTGGCTGGCAACCAGTCTACTGCAGAAAGCAATGGCAACCTACTGCGGGATAATCTTCTGTACAGTCATGTCTCTTTCGAGACATGATCGCCCAAAGCGTGTATCACGTATGGCACTTAACTGACTAATTATGGAACTAAATGAGAAAGAGAAAAAAAAAAAGAACTGAAAGAAGAAAAAAGTTCGAAGAAACTCAAAACGAGGCTGACCAGATCGCTTTCAGTCGGTATCTTTAGTGTTATTAGTTTTCACTCCACAGCTGCTGTGCCCAATGTGCAACGTGATTAATACCGGGCGGCATCAGTACCCATGGCGTCTTAAATCTTGGAGCAGGAAGCTTTATCGTAACTCCCGAGAGGGAAGTAGCTTTGCATGTAATGAACCCGATACCACTCTGACAACAATATTTAGCCACTTATATTCGGTGGTGTTAAACTATCTGACTATAACTCTCTGAAGAGAAATCATTTACTGAAATAGAAAAGAAGGACTTGTGGCAGAGGAGCACCAATCGGTGAATCAAATTGTTATAGACAGTGAATATTATAAGAAAACGGGCAACCATATTTGAAAGAAATTGAAAGAGATAGAATAACGAAACGAAGAAATAGAGGAGAAATAAGGAAATCACCCAAAAGACTCCTTTTTTTTGCTTTTCATTAGTATGAAGTGTAGGGAGCTGGTTAATTTTTCTTTAATTCGGCCTTGTGTCAAACTTAACCGAACTCTCTACAGCTTACAAGTTTTATGCAGAATTATCATCGTCAGGTTTTCATCATCAGAAGGCTGATTGTCAGTTCGAATGTGTGGATTAGTGTAAAAGTGTGGAATAAAAAAAATATACATTTTGCATTTTAAAATAGAAATTAATTCGAATTAAGAATAACATAAGTTGTAGGAGTTAATGTACAATTAGAAATATTAAGAAGTTAAGGGTAGAGTTCGTGTTCAATGATAAAGTTGAGGTATTAAGAGTTCGTACACAATGTTTGTAGCAGTAATTGTTGAAAGAGATAAGGAGAAAGAGAACAAGGTGCAACCTGACCTTATCTCCGGGTTAATTTAAAGTTAGTTACATTTTAGATGTTTGTCAGCAAAATGCCTCCCCTGACTAACCGCCGTGACCGGTTAGAGACAATCCTTAAATATTGAATCCAGTCACGTGGGGTGGCTCCCAGAATGATTTTTTCTTTAGCTGTGAAAAAACCGTTTCCTGACGTATTTTTTGAATTTTGCGATTTGATGACCAATCAGGATCCAAAGTTCCGCTACAAGTATGACTGATACTAAACTCCATGAATCGTCGCAACTTCACGGAGTAACATTCTTGGCTGATATGAAATGGAAACATTTTATTGAATCCATTTCTAAGTCAGCTAAAAGAAATTTGATCTTCTGTGTTGTACCATACAATTTTTTCTCTCTTGAATCTATCTTACATGTTTATAAGACTACTATTCATCCATCATTAGAATATTTCCGCTACATATGGTCTGGTGCTTTTACTGTTGATGTATAGATTCTTGATAAAAATCTAATGAAGGTCCTGGGCATGACGGTAAACTGCATCCGGCAGCAATGATTGGGAGATTGTAAGGAGCATGGAACCACCTCTTAATTGCTGCTGTTCTCAGGTCCACCCTGACCCGAAGTGGTAGCAAAGCCTCTGATTGGGAGGTTGTGAGGAGCATGGAACCACCTCTTAATTGCTGTTGTTCCCAGGTCCACCCTGACCCGAAGTGGTAGCAAGGCCTCTGATTGGGAGGTTGTGAAGAGCATGGAACCACATCTTCATTGCTGTTGTTCCCAGGTCCGCCCTGACCCGAAATGGTAGCAAAGCCTCTGATTGGGAGGTTGTGAGGAGCATGGAACCACCTCTTAATTGCTGTTGTTCCCAGGTCCACCCTGACCCGAAGTGGTAGCAAAGCCTCTGATTGGGAGGTTGTGAGGAGCATGGAACCACCTCTTAATTGCTGCTGTTCTCAGGTCCACCCTGACTCGGAGTGGTAGCATCTGTTAGAGTCCCAGCTATGGGCAAATAGTTAACCCTCAAACTGGAGTCAAATATACTATGAAAGTATAAACACACACATTTATAGAAAAATATACATAAAAATAGACTTTTATAGAAAAATATACATTTTTGAAGGAAAATATTACACTCAATACATTTTTGAAGAAAAGATTATTACCATAACACATTTTTGAAGGAAAAAAAATTATTCTCTGCAAAACATTTTTGAATACAAAACTAGAAAACATTTTTAGTTTTCTGAAATAAAAAGAATAAAAACAAAAACATTTTATTAAAATCTGACTAAATCAACTTTCTCACTATGACCGTATTTTAAAAAAAAACTTAAAACCACACCTTTTTGGCATTATGTAACCCACAGAGGTTGATATGCCGTTAAACAAAACTCAAACTAATGAAGAATCTGCAATATTATTAGTCTTGACAAAGCATCTCGGCTTTAGTGCCGTAAAGTTGCTTCACTGTATCTTTTCAAAAATATTTTCATGGCAATCTTTTTGATGAGCTCTCCGCTATGCTACCTAGACGTTATGAATTTAAGCGTAGTACTAGATTGGTGGTGAGCTCTCATCATTTTACTGTTAAAATAGTTGCATGTAAACATACGTCCTATACTAAATGTTTATTCTGTTAGCAGTATTTACATTATTCGCATTATTGTTTTCATCTTTGTTGCCATTTGTACGACCATTCGGCCACTGTACACTCCGGCCTTCTTCAGGTGGTAGGAATTTCAAACCGAACCCTTGAGATAGAAAAATGGAACTGAGATAGAAAAATGGAGTATATGATTCTCGTTCCTTGCGTAGGAGTAATGCCACTATTAAAAGTCGTGAGTTATCGTCCTCTAACACTTCAAGT
>JBBBDQ010001874.1:72500-86404 GCA_037127315.1 Ascarosepion bandense
GAAGATAGATTAAAAGATGCAATAACGTAAAACGTGATGGGTGAGTAGAACGAAGTAAAATGTCCAAAACTGAAAAACACGACACAAAGACAATGGCGTTGAGAATTAAGTAAGAAAAGAAATGTTCTGAGAATAATGGAATATAATCTAAAACATAAAAAAAGAACGTGTGGTAATAAGACGCGGGAAGAATTAAGTAAAAAGAAAAATAGAGAATACTTCAAAAGTAAGAGCGAACGAGGTAAAAAGGAAAAGAGAAGGAAGTAGGGAATAAGGTATTATGATAAAAGTAAAGAGACTAAAAGACGGGGGGAAAGAAAAAGTAAAAAAAAAAACGCTTCGGTGAAAGAGATTAAAATAAAAACA
Source organism: Ascarosepion bandense (assembly GCA_037127315.1). NCBI lineage: Eukaryota > Metazoa > Mollusca > Cephalopoda > Sepiida > Sepiidae > Ascarosepion > Ascarosepion bandense. Next base: position 72,867 of record JBBBDQ010001874.1, read on the forward strand.
ATAAAGAATATAAAGATGAAGAAAAAAGTGAGAATAATTTTCCAAAAAAAAGTAAAGAAGGAATGAGATAAAATTAAAAAAAACTATGAAAAATAACAAAACAGTACAAAAAGAATGTAGAGGAAATAAGGTAAAAAAGACAGAATCAAGAACAATAGAAAATGAGGTAAAGAAATAAATAAAAAAAAAGAAAAAAAAAAGGTTCCAAAGGGAAATTAAATTGAGGATTAGGAAAAGAAAGAAAGAAAGAAAGTAAGAAAGAAAGAAAGAAAGAAAGAAAGAAAGAAAGAAAGAAAAAGAAAGGAAAAAGTAGGACAAGTGCAGAAAGTAAAAATTAAGATAAAAGAAAAAGAAAAAAGACGGTGAAAGAAAGAAAGAAAGAAAGAAAGAAAGAAAGAAAAAGAAAGGAAAAAGTTGGACAAGTGCAGAAAGTAAAAATTAAGATAAAAGAAAAAGAAAAAAGACGGTGAAAGAAAGAAAGAAAGAAAGAAAGAAAAAGAAAGGAAAAAGTTGGACAAGTGCAGAAAGTAAAAATTAAGATAAAAGAAAAAGAAAAAAGACGGTGAAAGAAAGAAAGAAAGAAAGAAAGAAAGAAAGAAAGAAAAAGAAAGGAAAAAGTTGGACAAGTGCAGAAAGTAAAAATTAAGATAAAAGAAAAAGAAAAAAGACGGTGAAAGAAAGAAAGAAAGAAAGAAAGAAAGAAAGAAAGAAAAAGAAAGGAAAAAGTTGGACAAGTGCAGAAAGTAAAAATTAAGATAAAAGAAAAAGAAAAAAGACGGTGAAAGAAAGAAAGAAAGAAAGAAAGAAAGAAAGAAAGAAAGAAAGAAAAAGAAAGGAAAAAGTTGGACAAGTGCAGAAAGTAAAAATTAAGATAAAAGAAAAAGAAAAAAGACGGTGAAAGAAAGAAAGAAAGAAAGGAAGAAAGAAAGAAAGAAAGAAAGAAAAAGAAAGGAAAAAGTTGGACAAGTGCAGAAAGTAAAAATTAAGATAAAAGAAAAAGAAAAAAGACGGTGAAAGAAAGAAAGAAAGAAAGAAAGAAAGAAAGAAAGAAAGAAAGAAAAAGAAAGGAAAAAGTTGGACAAGTGCAGAAAGTAAAAATTAAGATAAAAGAAAAAGAAAAAAGACGGTGAAAGAAAGAAAGAAAGAAAGAAAGAAAGAAAAAGAAAGGAAAAAGTTGGACAAGTGCAGAAAGTAAAAATTAAGATAAAAGAAAAAGAAAAAAGACGGTGAAAGAAAGAAAGAAAGAAAGAAAGAAAATTGGATTATTGCAGAAAGTAAAAATTAAAACAAAAGAAAAAGAAAAAAGACAGTTAAAGAAAGAAAGAAAGAAAGAAAGAAAGAAAGAAAGAAAAAGAAAGGAAAAAGTTGGACAAGTGCAGAAAGTAAAAATTAAGATAAAAGAAAAAGAAAAAAAACGGTGAAAGAAAGAAAGAAAGAAAGAAAATTGGATTACTGCAGAAAGTAAAAATTAAAACAAAAGAAAAAGAAAAAAGACAGTTAAAGAAAGAAAGAAAGAAAGAAAGAAAGAAAGAAAGAAAGAAAGAAAAAGAAAGGAAAAAGTTGGACAAGTGCAGAAAGTAAAAATTAAGATAAAAGAAAAAGAAAAAAGACGGTGAAAGAAAGAAAGAAAGAAAGAAAGAAAATTGGATTACTGCAGAAAGTAAAAATTAAAACAAAAGAAAAAGAAAAAAGACAGTTAAAGAAAGAAAGAAAGAAAGAAAAAGAAAGGAAAAAGTTGGACAAGTGCAGAAAGTAAAAATTAAGATAAAAGAAAAAGAAAAAAGACGGTGAAAGAAAGAAAGAAAGAAAGAAAATTGGATTACTGCAGAAAGTAAAAATTAAAACAAAAGAAAAAGAAAAAAGACAGTTAAAGAAAGAAAGAAAGAAAGAAAGAAAGAAAATTGGATTACTGCAGAAAGTAAAAATTAAAACAAAAGAAAAAGAAAAAAGATAGTTAAAGAAAGAAAGAAAGAAAGAAAGAAAGAAAGAAAGAAAGAAAGAAAGAAAAAGAAAGGAAAAAGTTGGACAAGTGCAGAAAGTAAAAATTAAGATAAAAGAAAAAGAAAAAAGACGGTGAAAGAAAGAAAGAAAGAAAGAAAGAAAGAAAGAAAGAAAGAAAAAGAAAGGAAAAAGTTGGACAAGTGCAGAAAGTAAAAATTAAGATAAAAAAAAAGAAAAAAGACGGTGAAAGAAAGAAAGAAAGAAAGAAAATTGGATTACTGCAGAAAGTAAAAATTAAAACAAAAGAAAAAGAAAAAAGACAGTTAAAGAAAGAAAGAAAGAAAGAAAGAAAAAGAAAGGAAAAAGTTGGACAAGTGCAGAAAGTAAAAATTAAGATAAAAGAAAAAGAAAAAAGACGGTGAAAGAAAGAAAGAAAGAAAGAAAGAAAATTGGATTACTGCAGAAAGTAAAAATTAAAACAAAAGAAAAAGAAAAAAGACAGTTAAAGAAAGAAAGAAAGAAAGAAAGAAAAAGAAAGGAAAAAGTTGGACAAGTACAGAAAGTAAAAATTAAGATAAAAGAAAAAGAAAAAAGACGGTGAAAGAAAGAAAGAAAGAAAGAAAGAAAATTGGATTACTGCAGAAAGTAAAAATTAAAACAAAAGAAAAAGAAAAAAGACAGTTAAAGAAAGAAAGAAAGAAAGAAAGAAAGAAAGAAAAAGAAAGGAAAAAGTTGGACAAGTGCAGAAAGTAAAAATTAAGATAAAAGAAAAAGAAAAAAGACGGTGAAAGAAAGAAAGAATGAAAGAAAGAAAGAAAGAAAAAGAAAGGAAAAAGTTGGACAAGTGCAGAAAGTAAAAATTAAGATAAAAGAAAAAGAAAAAAGACGGTGAAAGAAAGAAAGAAAGAAAGAAAGAAAATTGGATTATTGCAGAAAGTAAAAATTAAAACAAAAGAAAAAGAAAAAAGACAGTTAAAGAAAGAAAGAAAGAAAGAAAGAAAGAAAGAAAGAAAAAGAAAGGAAAAAGTTGGACAAGTGCAGAAAGTAAAAATTAAGATAAAAGAAAAAGAAAAAAGACGGTGAAAGAAAGAAAGAAAGAAAGAAAATTGGATTACTGCAGAAAGTAAAAATTAAAACAAAAGAAAAAGAAAAAAGACAGTTAAAGAAAGAAAGAAAGAAAGAAAGAAAGAAAGAAAGAAAGAAAGGAAGAAAGAAAAAGAAAGGAAAAAGTTGGACAAGTGCAGAAAGTAAAAATTAAGATAAAAGAAAAAGAAAAAAGACGGTGAAAGAAAGAAAGAAAGAAAGAAAAAAAATTGGATTACGGCAGAAAGTAAAAATTAAAACAAAAGAAAAAGAAAAAAGACAGTTAAAGAAAGAAAGAAAGAAAGAAAGAAAGAAAAAGAAAGGAAAAAGTTGGACAAGTGCAGAAAGTAAAAATTAAGATAAAAGAAAAAGAAAAAAGACGGTGAAAGAAAGAAAGAAAGAAAATTGGATTACTGCAGAAAGTAAAAATTAAAACAAAAGAAAAAGAAAAAAGACAGTTAAAGAAAGAAAGAAAGAAAGAAAGAAAGAAAGAAAGAAAAAAATTTTGAACAGGATATGAAGCGAAAATTAAAACAGAGAAAAAAAATTATGTTAAATCGTTAAAGAAAGAAAGATATCGAAATCTTTACTGAAATAACTGGAACTCTCTTATTGGTAAGAAAAATGAAAGAAAAAAGGGTTACCCACACGAATATATAAACGCAACACAAATCGTCTGTGTGAACAGGGATACATTAGTGCGCATGCGTATAGATAAACTTTATGATTTGTGGACATAATGACGATTCTAATTGTCATTAAATTCTATTATCCCGCATGTATATACGTCTGTGTGTTTGTGACTGTATCTGTCTTATATATATATATATATATATATATATATATATATATATATATATATATATATCAGCAGTATAGCCCGGCGTTGCTCGGGTGTAATGAAAGCTTTAAAACTAATCCATGGTCCTGGAGCTCAGACTCTTTGGACATCGGCCACAAAAGACTAAAAAGCAATAGTTGTTTCCCGTTAAAGCAAAACCGTAGACTGAAAGAAAAATGAATGGATGTAAGTCAAATTTTGATTTCCTGGTATCGATATCAAATAAGTTTTTTTCGTCGTAAACTGAATTTTGAAGGCTAAATAAGTCCTCTGAGTAAATGGTATCATGGCTGAGACTAAGAACTACAATTATACCTACTTAGTTCCAAATCCGAAGCAACAACTAAAATAAAAGGGCTGAAAAAAATAAAGATACAGGCAGATAAAAAGACACACACACAAAAATCTTGCCTTATATATATATATATTATCGATTTTCTGCACTATTGTAAGAACTGTAACCTTGAAACTTCTGAATATCGTTTCTTATGTCTTTGTCTACGAGTGTATCAAATTTGATTAAAATCGGACCACTCATTCTGTAACCCGATTTTTTCGATTATCGATTTTCGATATTTATCGGGGGTACCTCGACACAAAACCTAGCTAAGAACACTCGCAGACGCTTATAGTACAAGTGTATAAATTTTCAAGAAAATTGTTTCAGCTGTTTCGGAGTCTATAAGTAACGAACACACACACAGAGACACACAGACAAAGTTCCATTTATAAATAAGTTTATATATATATATATATATATATATATATATATATATATATATATATCATACAATTCCAGATGATGAGGACTCAAGGTTTTTACTATTTTGAGTGCCCCAGCATTTATTTTATTATAAACAGTGCACGCAATATAAAAAATATAAGAGAACTTAATAAAATTATATAGTTATGATTTAATTGTACATTGCGATACGGAAATTTCTATGTTTCGAGATAGATTCTCTTCATCAGGAAATGTTTGATGTTTGTTGTACAGATGATTTACAGTTACATACAATAACCTTCGGTATGTATGTGGGAAGATAGAAAATTTACATGTGTATTTCATTCAACTAATCAGAGCGAAAATTCATTTTGGAATTTAGCCCCAAAGAATACATACTAACTTTTTCTCATTTTTCCTCCTTTTTTCCTTCCCTTATCTTACTTTACTCCTTTCTTCTTTTCCCTATTTAACGGTCAAGATTTCAACCTGCCTTTAACCTAACCTTATCACTTTCCTTTATTTTTCTTTTTATTGTCTTTGATGTGATATGTCCATTTATTACCAAGGCTGTCCTTTTCACTTTCTTATCATTTTTGGTCTCTTAGTTGTAATTTTCTCGAAATCTTTTTTTAAGTAATTTTTTTTTTTTTGTAATTTAATTCCTGCTATACTGATATCATCTTTCCAATATCTATTTATTTATTGTAAATCTTCTTTATAAATAGGACATTTTTTATATAATTTTGTTTCAATTTACTTTATTTTGATAGTTTGTCAGTATTTTTCTTTAGATACTTGTTGGTTATATGCATGTTAATTCATTTAGATTTTATCCATTTTCTAATGTGAACATTTTGCAATGTCTGCTTATGACATTTATCTCATTACGTTTGTTTAATAGATTTTATACTTAACTGATTTAATAATATATAGTTTTTATAAACATGTTTTTTATATAAACATAATGAAATATTGTTCATTTAAGAACTTACATGTTTTAGCTTCTTTTAGAAATTTCCACTTTATTGTGGGTGTTTTTTATTTGTTTGTTTCCTTTAGGCACCAATGATTTCGATAGGGATGTTCTATTTTTGTATTTGTTATTATTAAATGAAGAGGTGTATGCTGGTAAATGCGACGTTTTAGAGTATTCTCAGTACTACCTATATAAATTTTTATATTATTTGTGGCATATTTCTTGCCAGCCAAGGCCATAGAACCCAAGTTGTCATTTTATTTAACCCATAACTGGAGGGAAGACACAGATTAATACCGTTCCTAAGGATATTTGTGCGTAAGTGAATGCAAAGAATTAAACTGGAATTTGAACTCGGCACCCCGATTTGTTGTTCCGGTGCGATATCCACTGCACCACAACGCACATCTGTATAGCTGTTTATGAAGTTGAATAATTGATATGCGTGTAATTATTCTTTTAAGATAAGCAATTGAAAAGGAAAATTTCCGTTTATCAACCGGTTACATTATCTCTGTAACACCCCAACGGACCGTCCCGAACAATTTCTCCGGCGGCCGTTCTCCACGTTGTGATGTTTGCCGGAAGTTTGTTGAAAATGTCGGAGCCTCAAGCTGGGCGTACAAGATTGAACTATAAGGAACAAACTTCCACAACTTGGATGAGTTGAAAGGATGCTTTATTTCGTTTAGAGCTAGCCTTTTCGGTTGGTACAGGCGAATGTGACACACAGCTCTAACTCTAATTAATGGACATCAACAAATCCGAACTGACCGAAACAAGACAAACGGAGTTTCACTTCACTCAACTGACTGACTAACTTAACTGACTCTCTCACTCTACTCTACTTTACTCTACTCTACTGATCTGACTCGGAAAAATTACATGAATTTATTTAAAATTGATCCGGAAATCCGGAAATCCGGAAATGCTTTAGACCACCGGTGATAAACATTGGTGACTGTAAGTCTGAAATTTCAGTCTTTTTTTTTTATCTTAATAAAGCTTCCGCCGGAAAATTCTCAATGTGTGGTCAAGATACAGTAAAAGACATCCTTTGACCTGGTCATTCGAAAACCCACCTCCCGAACTCTATTTCCTGAACTTATCTCTTTATCACATTAAATCACTGAGTCAAATATTTACCGGAATAGTGGTAGGATTTAAAACAGTAATCGGATACCCTTGTCTCTTCCACAATTTTCCTCATAAAAGAAAAAGCGTTTATTTATTTATTTTTTCCTCTTCTTTTTTCACTTTTGTTAAATATGTTTTTAAACTATTTTCTATTATAATCTATTATAATAAAATACATATTTTACAAAGCACCTTAATATACGCCTAGTTATCGTGTCACACTCTCCTTGGATACAGAAAAAAAAGCATTTATTTTTACAATTACGTACGTGGATCGACTGAAAGTTTCATAAGTTGTTTAAGGTGATCTCATATAATGTGAGCAAATGTGATTTATTTTCAACAGATCTCTCATGGCGGTTAACCCACATCTTCTTTCGGTGTTGCAGTCCTTGGATACCATTGGGAAAAAACCTTTCATCTTATTGGCTAAAATGTCATCAAGAGTGCGATACTGGTTCCTAACCAAGAGACTTTTTATGTAGAGGAACAGAAGATAGTCAGGTGGTACTAAATTACGATAAGAAACGTGGATATCATCGAAAATGAGGACAAAACTGGAAGCAGCGGAAATGTGGTTCTACAGAAGGATGCTGCGGATATCATGGACTGAGGATGCAAGCAACGACGAGATGTTGAAAAGAATGGCAACAAAAAGGAAATTAATACTGAGCATCAGGAAGAGACAACTGAAGTTCCTGGGACACGCAATGAGGAAAAAGAGCCTGGAGAACCTGATACTGACTGGCTAGATAGAAGGAAAGAGAGACAGAGGAAGGCAGCGGATAACATATTTGCAGGGTCTGATCAGGTGGATGACGGAACGGGGGTTGCCAGGATTAACATGAGCAAACATACTAAGAGCCATTAGGGATAGGGAGACGTGGAGAACCATATTCAGATGGTGCTAAATTACGATAATAAGGAACGTGATGTGCGTTGTGGTGCAGTGGATATCGGCGCGGAACGAGAAACCGAGGAGGCGAGTTCGAATTCCAGTTGAATTCCTTGCATTCACTTACTTGCATTTCACTTGGGAAAGGTATTAATCCATCTCTTCCCTCCAGTTATGGGTTAAATAACAGGACATGTTGGGATCTATAGCCTTGGCTGGCAACCAGTCTACCGCAGAAAAAATGACAATCTACTGCGGAATAATCTTCTGTATAGTCCGTCATTTTCGAGACCTGATCGCCCAAAGAGCGTATCACGTATGGCACTTAACTGACTGACTGAATATAATAGTTGGAATCACTATTAAGGCTTCTACTGGTCATAAAGTGGGGGATCGGTTTTCTATTGTTATTAAGTAATAAACTGATTCCCCACTAATTACTACGTAATAAAATAATAACTCTCTCCTCCCTCTAGCTATGAGTCAAATAACAGGACAGATTGTGTTCTATAGCATTGGTCGGCAACCAGTCTAGCGCAGAAAGCAATGGCAACCTACTGCGGGATACTCTTCTGCTCGCTCAGTCATGTCTCTTTGAAGCGTCTATCACGTATGGCATTTAACTGACTGAGTGAATATAATAGTTGGAATCACTATTAAGGCTTCTAGTGGTCATAAAGTGGGGGATCGCTTTCTTATTGTTTCGATGTAATAAACTGATCCCCTACTAATTACTACGTAATAATATAATACATATATTCTTCCTCTAGCTATGAGTTATATAGCAGGACAGATTGAATTCAAAAGCCTTGGTTGGCAACCAGTCTACCGAAGAAAGTAATGGTAACCTAGTGCGGGATAATCTTTTGCCCAGTCAGTCATGTCGCTTTAGAGACATGATCGCCCAAAGCGTGTATCACGTATGGCACTTATATGACTGACTGATGCTGTATTGATTGGCATTTGAGACGGAAGCTCTAATACAAATATTTCAGAATGCTTGAGTGTCAATCTGAGGGAGGGTAACGGATGCTGTCTCCCCGAACGATGTACTGAGTGTGCTGAAAATAAAAACAATGGCAAACTACTGCGGGACAATCTTTTGCCCCGTAAGTTATATCCCTTTCGAGACATGATCGCCTAAATGATGTCTCACGCATGGCTCATAACTGACTGAAGGAACGTAAACAACTAGTTTAGATATACAGTCAGACTCCATTCAAACCAAAGAAAGGTTTGCTGGACAATTGTCCTAATGAAACAAATCACCTTTCGTCAGTTTTCCTGCGTTTGTTCTTGATAGCTTTTTGTAAGTGCCTCAACAAGTTGGCATAGTACATGGTGACCCCACCCCAAAACGGGAATTTTTCATGTGTGTATTGGCAGCACGAAGTAAACACTCAAACATTTCACTAACCATGGACCACGATTAATTTCTTAGCAAGTTCTGGATGTCAGATGAGGCCCATATTCATCTCACAGTTTACATGAATAAGCAGAACTACCGTTACTGGACAGACACAAATCCTAATGAAGTTCATTAAACGTCGTACAAATGGCAACAATGATGAGGACAATAGTCCGAGTAATGTAAATACTGTAAATACTACCTCATCTCATAAATATAGGCAAATAGAATGATCTATTAATAAACGTCGTACAAACAGCAACAAAGATGTGGACAATAGTCCGAATAATGTAAACAGTGTAAATACTACCTCATCTCAGAAATATAGACAAAAAATGATCTATTATTAAACGTCGTACAAATGGCAACAAAGATGAGAACAATAGTCCGAATAATGTAAATACTGTAAATATTACCTCATTTCAGAAATATAGACAAATAGAATGGTCTATTATTAAACGTCGTACAAATGGCAACAAAGATGAGGACAATAGTCCGAATAATGTATATACTGTAAATACTACCTCATCTCAGAAATATAGACAAATAGAATGGTCTATTATTAAACGTCGTACAAATGGCAACAAAGATGAGAACAATAGTCCGAATAATGTAAATACTGTGAAATACTACCTCATCTCAGAAATATAGCCAAATAGGATGATCTATTATTAAACGTCGTATAAATGGCAACAAATATGAGGACAATGGTCCGAATGATGGAAATAATGTATCGAACCGTTCTTCATTGAATATCACCATGAACCTCACTTGTAAGACGTAGGGGGAGTGGCGACCACAACTGTAAGACGCGCTGACTCAATGAATAAAATAATATTTAACTAAATTTCACTGTATATCTGCTGTATTCGTTTCCTGTCTGCATGCGGGCAGTTAGCTGCCTGTAGAGATTATTGATTCAAATATAGAAAGAGGCGTAAGACAAAGATTTGTCTTTTCACCGGATCTATTCAACTTGTGCAACTTCTGAGGAATCTAGAAATTATGCCAGGATTCGTCATCGGAGGCCACAATCTGAACATAAGATACACAGATGATACAGTGCTGATTGCAGACAAGGAAAGAAAAGTACAAGACCTCCTAGAGAAGGTAGCCGAAAAGTGACAAGAAAAGACTACAAATAAACTACAAGAAAACCGAATGCATAGTCATCAGCAAAAAGAGCAGCCCAAAATGTCAAATACAGGTGGGGAATACTAAAATCAAGCAGGTACAAAAATATAAATTCCTGGGAAGTCTTCTAACAGAAGACGGAAAGAGCGACACAGAGATCCGAAGGCGAATTAAAATGGCGAAGACGCGTTCCAGAAGTTGAGTAGAGTATTAAGAGACAGCAAATTTTCACTAGAAACAAAAAACAAGATTACTGGGTTGTTTTATGATGTCAGTTCTTCAATACGACAGTGAATGTTGGATAATATCTTCGAAGATGAAGGAAAAACTTGAAGCAGCGGAAATGTGGTTCTACAAAAGGATGCTGCGAATATCATGGATCGAGCATGTGAGCAATGATGAGGTTTTGAAAAGGATGGAAATAAAAAGGAAATTAATACTGAGTATCAGAAAAAGACAGCTAAAGTTGCTGGGACATGCAATGAGGAAGGGGAGCTTAAAGAATTTTATACTAACAGGCCAGACAGATGGAAAGACAGACAGGGGAAAGCGGCATGTAGCATACGTGACGGGCCTGAGCAGGTGGATGGTAGAATGGGGGTTGCGTGGTGTAACAAGAGAAAGCGTGCTAAGTACCACCAGGGATAGAGAGACGTGGGAGGCCATGATAGCCTATGTCCTGAAAGAACAAGGCACACAGAAGAAGAAGAAGAAGAAGAAGAAGAAGAAGAAGGTGGAGGATAAAGAAGAAAAAAAAGAAGAAGAAGGAGAAGGAAAAAAGAAGAAGAAGGTGAAGGAGAAAGAAGAAGAAGAAAAAGAAGAAGAAAAAATGAAGAAGAAGAAAAAGAGGAAGAAGAAGAAAGAAGAAGAAAAACGAAGAAGAAAATGAAGAAGAAGAAAGTGGAGGAGAAAGAAGAAGAAGAAGAAGAAATTTAAAAATGAAGAAGAAGAATAAAAAGAGGAAGAAGAAGGTAGAAAAGAAGAAGAAGAAGAAGAAGAAGAAGGTGGAGGAGAAAGAAGAAAAAAGTAGAGGAGAAAGAAGAAGAAAAACGAAGAAGAAAATGAAGAAGAAGAAAGTGGAGAAGAAGAAGAAGAAGAAGAAGAAGAAATTTAACTGCAAAAAAAAGGAACACTTGGATTGCAAAGAAGCCAAGTGATACGAAGATGTGAAAGCTGGAATACAAAGAAGATTAAACCCCTGAGTATGAGAGAAAAGATAAACATGAAAAGAGACAGACAGACAGACAGACAGACAGACAGACAGACAGACAGACAGACAGAAAGAGAGAGGGAAAGGAAAGTTATAGACGTAAGTGGAAAAAGAGAAAAATATAGGAAAAATGAGATGACAGAAGAAGATCGAGAGAAAAGGAAAGCAAGGATGTCAATGAAGTCAAAGAAAACGGAGGAGGAAGAGATGATAGTTGAGACAGAGAGAGAGAGAGAGAGAGAGAAAAGAAAAGGAAAAAGAGACGAAGAAAAAAGAGAAAAATACAAGGCAACAAGAAGAGAAGAAAAACAGATGAAAAAAGAAGAAAAAGAGAAAAAGAGAAAGAAAAACAAAAAGGAAAGAGAATTAAGTGAAAGCAACAGAGAAGAAAGAAAGAAAGAAAGAAAGAAAGAAAGAAAGAAAGTGAAAGGAGTAGGAGAGTGAAGAAAGAAAATGAAACTGACAATTCCAAAAAAGAGAAATGAAAAAAAAGAGGGAGAGATTAAAGAAGAGAAGGAAATAGAAAAAGTGGAAAAAAGAGAGAGTGGGGGGAAAGACAGACTTTTAGAAGGTGAGGAAGCAGTAAAAGGTTGAGAGAATGAAAAAAAACGAAAGATAACAAATGAATATATATCAACAGAAACAGAAAACAAAAGAAAGATGGAAGAAAAAGAGGAGAAAAGTGAAAGAAAAAGAGAAAAAAGAGAAGGGAAGAGAGAAGAATAAACTGAAAGAAATAGAGAAGAAAAAAGAGAAAGAAAGAAAGAAGAAAAAGTGAAATGAGTAGGAGAGTGAAGAAAGAAAATGAAACTGAAGATGCCAAAAAAGAGAAAAAGAAAAAGAGCAAAATACAAAGAGAACGAAAAGAGAAGAAAAACAGAAGAAAAAGAGAAAACAAGAGAAGTAAAAGAGAAAGAAAAAGAGAAGATAAAAGAAAAAGGGAAAAGAGAAGAATTAAGTGAAAGAAATATAGAAGAAAAAATAGAAAGAAAAAATGAAGAAAAAAGTGAAAGAAAGAAAGAAAGAAAGAAAGAAAGTGAAAGGAGTAGGAGAGTGAAGAAAGAAAATGAAACTGACAATTCCAAAAAAGAGAAATGAAAAACAAGAGGGAGAGATTAAAGAAGAGAAGGAAATAGAAAAAGTGGAAAAAAGAGAGAGTGGGAGGAAAGACAGACTTGTAGACGAAAGTGAAGAAGCAGAAAAAGGTTGAGAGAATAAAAAAACAAAAGATAACAAATGAATATATATCAACAGAAACAGAAAACAAAAGAAAAATGGAAGAAAAAAAGCAGAAAAAGAGAAAGAAAACGAGAAAAAAAAGAAAAATTAATTGAAAGAAAAGGAGAAGAAAAGAAAGACTGGGTTTGGTTGTTTTGTTTTTATGGCATATCAACCTCCGCGGGTCATTTATTGCCAGCTAAATTTTATTTATTACTGGTAATCCCTTTTTTGCTTTCAACAATTTATTGTTGTTTTTATATAAGTTTTGTGTCTAGTAATAATTTTGATTGTGCCTTGTGGTGCAGTGGATATCGGCTCGGAACTCGAAATCGGGGAGCCGAGTTCGAATTCCAGCCGAATTCATTGCATTCACTTATGCGCAAATACTCTTGGGTAAAGGTATTAATCCATCTATTCCTTCCAGTTATGGGTTAAATAACAGAACAGGATTGGGTTCTATAGCCTTGGTCGGTAACCAGTCTACTGCGAGAAATCAATGGCAACCTACTGCGAGATAATCTTCTGCCCAGTCAGTCATGTCTCTTTCGAGACATGATCGCCCAAGCGTGTTTCACGTATGGCAATTAACTGGCTGAATCCTTTTTTTCTTTTCGAGTATCAAGATTCATTGTGATTTGTTTTTAAGGGCAGGGTCCCCAAGTCCTTAGTTATTTAACCCATAACTAAAGGGAAAGGACAGATTAATCCCTTTCCCAAGGATACCAGTGCTTAAGTGAATGCAGGGTATTCAACTGGAATTCGAACTCGGCTCACCGATTTCTCTTTTCGAGCCGATATCCACTGCACCACAACGCACACCCGTTACTAAACGCTTACAGCACCTGGTATTCGGAAGCGGTCACCCATCTAAGTACTGACCAGACTCAACGTTGCTTAACTTCGGTGATCGAGCGAGAACCGGTGTATTCAACGTGACATAGCCGTAAGAAAGAAAGAAAGAAAGA
>JBBBDQ010001875.1:0-10000 GCA_037127315.1 Ascarosepion bandense
TACTTCAAAACATTCTTTCAACATCAAAACCTTCTTCAATCACAGCTATCATTTCTCTGTCTTCTTTTTCAATTTCATCGCCTCGTTGGATTACAGGTCAGAGCAGACATACCAACTAGGATCTTTGAAAGGCGCAACCATCGCATGAACAGCCACATGTCCGATTTTATGTGTAAATAATGAACCGATAGATAGATAGATAGATAGATAGATAGATAGATAGATAGATAGATAGATAGATAGATAGATAGATAGATAATGGTACGAATGAGATAGATAGATAGATAGATAGATAGATAGATAGATAGATAGATAGATAGATAGATAGATAATGGATGAATGAGATAGATAGATAGATAGATAGATAGATAGATAGATAGATAGATAGATAGATAGATAGATAGATAGATAGATAATGGAGACGAATGAGATAGATAGATAGATAGATAGATAGATAGATAGATAGATAGATAGATAGATAGATAGATAGATAATGAATGAATGAGATAGATAGATAGATAGATAGATAGATAGATAGATAGATAGATAATGAGACGAATGAGATAGATAGATAGATAGATAGATAGATAGATAGATAGATAGATAGATAATGGACGAATGAGATAGATAGATAGATAGATAGATAGATAGATAGATAGATAGATAGATAGATAGATAGATAGATAATGGAATGAATGAGATAGATAGATAGATAGATAGATAGATAGATAGATAGATAGATAGATAGATAGATAGATACAGGGACGAATGATAGATAGATAGATAGATAGATAGATAGATAGATAGATAGATAGATAGATAGATAATGGGACGAATGAGATAGATAGATAGATAGATAGATAGATAATGGACGAATGAGATAGATAGATAGATAGATAGATAGATAGATAGATAGATAGATAGATAGATAATGAATGAATGAGATAGATAAGATAGATAGATAGATAGATAGATAGATAGATAGATAGATAGATAGATAGATAGATAGATAGATAGATAGATAATGGGACGAATGAGATAGATAGATAGATAGATAGATAGATAGATAGATAGATAGATAGATAGATAGATAGATAATGAGACGAATGAGATAGATAGATAGATAGATAGATAGATAGATAGATAGATAGATAGATAGATAGATAGATAATGAATGAATGAGATAGATAGATAGATAGATAGATAGATAGATAGATAGATAGATAGATAGATAGATAGATAATGGGGATGGACAGATAGATAGATAGATAGATAGATAGATAGATAGATAGATAGATAGATAGATAGATAGATAATAGGACGAATGAGATAGATAGATAGATAGATAGATAGATAGATAGATAGATAGATAGATAGATAGATAGATAATGGGACGAATGAGATAGATAGATAGATAGATAGATAGATAGATAGATAGATAGATAGATAGATAGATAGATAGATAGATAATGGGACGAATGAGATAGATAGATAGATAGATAGATAGATAGATAGATAGATAGATAGATAGATAGATAGATAGATAATGGATGAATGAGATAGATAGATAGATAGATAGATAGATAGATAATGAGATGAATGAGAATGGGACGATGTTATAGATTTGATATGCTTGGTCGTTCTGGTATTCTCGTGTTTTTTTGTAGTACTTTTGGGCCACTCATTCGCTCTATTTATCCACAACCACCTGTTGGCCTTCTCTACAGATTCCAAGATCATTTGAATCGTCCGCCTTCATTTTTGTCCAGTTATCCCTAGGCTAGTAAGGGCTCGTATCATTGACTTTCTTGCGAACCCCCTACAGCCGATCTCGACTGGGAAATATTGAGTACGCCATCCTTTAGTTCTACACTCGTCTAAGAGCCCTTGATATTTGCTGTACTTCCTCTCAAATGCCTCTTGCATGTGCTTCTCCCATGGGACCGTTAACTCCAGCAAAATAATCTGTTTCGTGGCGTCCGAATAAAAGATTATATCTGGACGAAGTTTGGAGGACGATATATGTGTAGGGAATTTTAATTGTTTCCCAAGATAGACTCGCATCTTCCAATCTGACGCGGACGATAACAGGGAATGAGATCCTGCAACCTCCTTATTCGGCTTTGCACCTTCTTTAACGAAGCGGATCGCTCTTTTTTCTGGGATGATTTTATTGCTCTGCAAAGCTTCAGCTATAATGAGCGCTGTAGCCTCCAAAACCTTGTCATGACACCACCGATAGCGCCCGTCCGTCAAAGCAGTTCTGCACCCGCTCAATATGTGTTGCAGTGATCCCCACCCAGAGCACAAGGGGCACTTCGGTGAATCTATTTTTCCCCATACGTTAAGGTTAGTTGCGCTTGGTAATACGTCGTACACCATCTGAACCAGGAATCTAGATCGGCTGAAGTCAGTGTTCCAAAGATCTGACCACGACACTTTTCGCCGATCTACACCATCCCACCTGGTCAACGCACCCTGCTGGCTATCAGTCAGTTAAATGCCATACGTGATACACGCTTGGGCGATCATGTCTCGAAAGCAACATGACTGACTGGGCAGAAG
The DNA here is from genome assembly GCA_037127315.1 of Ascarosepion bandense. Taxonomy (NCBI): domain Eukaryota; kingdom Metazoa; phylum Mollusca; class Cephalopoda; order Sepiida; family Sepiidae; genus Ascarosepion; species Ascarosepion bandense. The sequence goes on from JBBBDQ010001875.1 coordinate 2,566, forward strand.
ATTATTCCACACTAGGTTGCCATTACTTTCTGCGGTAGACTGGTTGCCGACCAAGGCTTCAGAACCCTATCTATCCTATTATTTAACCCATAACTGTAGGGAATAGACGGATTAATACCTTTCCCAAGGGTATTTGCGCGTAAGTGAATGCAAGGAATTCAACTGGAATTCGAACTCGGCTCCCCGATTTTTCGTTCCGAGCCGATATCCATGGCGCCACAACTATACCCTGCCATTTTAGTCATCCGCTTTTCCTCCATCACCTCTCTTACTTCGTTTTGTATCAGGTGTTGGCGCTTCTTCCCGGTGACTTTTTCGAATCTGTGGGAAGGAATTAGTCCCAGGCCTGCTCTTCCTTGTGCGACTGAACCTAATATAGCTTTTATCCTCAGGTTCCCTTCAACGATAGCTAATTCGTTAGTTGCACTCCATCTTCTGCCCGTCTTGACGTCAATTCCTGTTCCTGCTACTTCACGGTCTTTGGAGTTTCTATAGTGGTAAACGTCTCTTGTCCGTGAAACCATGAACTCCTCGACCAGACCTCTGAAAGGCAGCTGGATGGCATTGGATGACCCATATAAGGCTGAGCTGCTTAAGCTCCGATGAAATCCTAACCATCTACAGAGGAAACTGCTAGCTCTCCTCTCCAACGTCTCCACAGTCGAGATGGGAATGCTATATATCTGAAGTGGCCATAATGCTCGTGTGATCACCCAATGATGCTTTGAAGTGCCCTTGTAATCCTGATTTATCTATTTTCGTCAGCCACGAGTAAAAATCGGCGCGTGTATCTTCGATAGCTGGTGTGTCTTTCAGAGCATTGCAAAAAGATTCCCCAAGACTTTTAACAGGCTTATCGGCCACCGTCGGAATGGTTCTCCCTTCTCTTGTTAAATAGTGTTTTACCACTCGGCCCTTTTTTATAACCACTAATCTACATTTGTTTGGCTTGAAATTCATTCTTGCCCACTCAATCAGTCTCTCTAAGCCGCGTAAAAGCCATCCACAGCCTGTAACAGAATGTGTGGTGAGAGTAAGATCGTCTATGTAAGCCCGAATAGGTGGTTGCCTAACTTTGGTGTTGGAAACTGGGCCACGGATTCCACCTCGGCGGACTTCACGAGCATATTCATCGCGAGAGTAAAAAGCGTGGCAGACAATGTACAGCCTATCGTTAAATAAGACCGATAAGAAATACTTTATTCATTTTTTATCTAAATTTTCCAGTATTCTTACATGTTTCCCTTTGGCTGAAGATAAGGAATGTAAAAATGTTCCATAATTACTGACTTTCTAAGCGCTTTTAGCCACTTCACTGGCCATTCTCAAGGATGTTGTTCTTCCGTTGTTATTTTATACTATGGCTTTCAGTACAACTGAAAGAGAAACGTGTATAAAAAAAAATAAAACTTGACGTGGCTTCCCTGTGCCTCTTCTATAAATACTTTCATGGCTTCTGCTCTGACGAACTTAAATCACTGGTGCCCCCCAGATGTGAATTTGCATGAGATACTAGTTTGGCAACTAGGTCCCACCCTTTTACAGTGAAACCGATGAAATATAACCGCAATTTCTACTCCAACAGCTTCTTTCCTCGCACTTCCCGCCTGTGGAATTCCCTACCGCATGCTTGCTTCCCCGATGGCTACAACCTCCAGGAGTTTAAATGTAAGGTCAATAGACACCTCCTAACACACTAACTCACACCCACTCTCTCCCTATGTACATCCTAAGTCGTCTATCACCCTCCTTCTGACATTTTCTATACCCAATCCCTCTATGTAACCCCCTGCGCTATAGTGGCAGTGGAATGCTTTGCTTGGGGGTGACACGATTAAAAAAAAAACAGAAATAAAATCAAAATGAAATCGGCTAGATTATATATTAAAAAAACATGAAGTTAAAATCATCCCCCTTGTTCGTACACATGTTTAGTCGCTCCATCATAACAAATTTAGTCGTATGAAACTCTAAGGAATTAAATGTGGCACATAAAACATTTCTCCAATTTTTTCATATATATTTTTCACCACATATATATTTTTCTGGGCAATCCATTAAAGTGAGTATAAATGGAGGGGTTGGTTCTATGGGGTCACACAAACACCAGTATCCAAAGAATTAGAAATTTCTTTATAGGTCAACCTCTTCACGACGGCCTGGTCAATCCCAGACAGATCTGACGCCAATACCTGAGTCCTGACTCTCTTTTCCTCTTTCTCTTTTCTCTCTTCTTATTTTTATTTTTATTTTATTTTTATTTTTATTTTTATCTTTCTCTTCAGTTAATGAAAATGCTTATACCGGCAAAATGTTTTGTACCAAATGGAAGGAATATTGTAAAGTATGATGAAATGAGGTAATTAAGCTCATATAAATTAATTATAATTTATAACCAATTGAAATGACGTGTTGAGTTTTCCTTTATAAATATCATATTGCTCTGGATCACATCCATTGACCTCTCTATATAGATATAATACTTAATATTTTATATTAAGTTTATACTAAATTAATCTTGTTGGATTATCCTCACCGTTTACGGATTGGACATCTATCTATCTATCTATCTATATATATATATATATATATATATATATATATATATATATCCGAGTGGGTACAGAACGAAGAAAGAATTTTTCCGTCAAAAACATTAATTTAAAACAGTGCTCGATATATGATGTATAGAGCTGTGAATATATATTATACATTATGTTTTAGAACATGTACATAATTTTTTCTATATATGTCCTTTACAATCATATGTTTGTTTCAACGTTGGGTGTCCAACGTTTCATCAGGAGGAATAAGCAAGAACTGAAATCATCCGCTGTTTCTATTTGGTTCGTTGTCGTTGTAGAAGGTTGGTTGGGGTTATTGATAATAAAGGGAATGTGTCGTCCGTGTTGACCGTTAGACTTTTGAAGAACTTGGTTTGTAAGTGCTAAATTGTTGATTAATGGCATTATCTGTTGGAATGTACGTTTTTATCGGTCGGGTATATCTTTTGGTTAGAATTTCACAGAGAGTGGTGTGTGGAGGGGTTTGATTACTTGGTCAGTTTTGTGTGTTTGTTTGGGGTTTTTTGTGATTGGGGAACTCATCATGTTTGTTGACCTGAATAAATTTTAGGCGTCGTGGTTATCTAGTGTTTAATTAATTGGTGTCTGTTGTTACCAGACAAATTTTATTTATTCTCTTTCATTTAGTGGCGAAGCTGTTTTCCTCGGGGTTCCTTAGATAGACGTGATAGGGGTGGGGTGTCTTTTCTTTTTAATTTTGATTTTTTCAGTACGGCATATTTTTTGTATTTTATTTTTGTTTTTTATATTTTTATTTTAGCGGGATAGGGGTGTTTATTCAAGTATTATTGTATTTAGGCGAAGTTGTTTCCAGAAAATCCAAACTTATATTTTTTAGGAAGTAAATGCAAATTTCTATTTTGTCAGTTTTTTATAATTTTTCTAAATTTGTATATTTAATCTTAATTTTGAATTTAGAGGATCGGTTTTTTTCTTTTAAATTTTAATTTTCATAGATTATAGTTTGGAAGCCTGTTTATTTCATTTAATTTTTCATTTTATTTATTTAGATATTTGTGTTGGTATTAAGGATTTATTAGATCGATTTTTTTCTATAGCATTTAGCCTTCATTATCAATAACTCCAACCAACCTCCCACTACAACAATGAACCAAATACAAACAGCGGATGATTTCAGTTCTTGCTCATTCCTCCTGATGAAACGTTGGACACCCAACGTTGAAACAAACACATGATTGTAGGGGACATATATAGAAAAAATTATGTACATGTTCTAAAACATAATTTATAATATATATATATATATATATATATATATATATATACTAGCAGTAAAGCCCGGCGTTGCTAGGGTATAATGAAAGCTTTAAAACTAATCCGTGGTCCTGGAGCTTAGACTCTTTGGACTAAAAAGCAATAGTTGTTTCCAGTTAAAGTGAAACCGTAGATTGAAAGAAAAATGAATGGATGTAAGTAAAACTCTGATTTACAGTATCGATGTCAAATAAGTTTACCGTCGCAAACTGAATTTTGAAGGCTAAATAAGTCATGAGTAAATGATATCATGGCTGAGACTAAGAACTACAATTATACCTATTTAGAGCAAAACCCGAAGCAAAAACCAAAAAAAAAGTTGAAAACTTGATTTTGATCAGACTCGATAGTATATCGGGGTATCGATTTCCAATATCGGAGTAAAAGAAGTCATCCAACGATAAACTAACTTAAGTAGGTCCATGAAAACGTATCGTACCCATCGAGAGTAAAATTAGAGAAAATGAGCCATATTGATGGCTGAATATCGCTTTTTGATCAGATTCGATAAAATATCGAGGGTATCGAGGAAAATGAGTTGTCTGAGAAGATCTACTAATGTTTGAGACTAAAAACGATAATTTTACCAAGTTAGAACAAATTCTGGAGCAAGAACCAAGATAAAAGGGGTGAAATCCTGATTTTGATCAGAACTGATCAGATATCGGTGTATTGATTTCCGATATCGGGGGGGGGGGGGGAATCGGAAAAAATTATTAATCCATGATCTGACCGGATGCTTAAAGAATATTTGTGTGAAGCTTGGTGAGAATCGGATAAAAATTGCGGATTTGTATAAAGGACATACAGACAGACACACACAGACATCTTGCCTTTTATATATATATATATATATATATATATATATATATATATATATAAATATATAAAAGGCAAGATGTTTGTGTGTGTCTGTCTGCATGTGTCTGTCTGTATGTCCTTTATACAAATTTAGCTATCGCACCCTGTAGATTTGATATATATACATATACACTACCGGCCATAATTATTAGACGACGCCATTTATTTAAAAGAAATGATGTATTTCATACTATCTTTAGTAATTATTGCCAAATGAAAATAGAATGGTTCTTTTGCTAATATTTCTTCGCGAAATTTTACAAGGCAAGGAAGCAAAGATGAACTCGTCCGAATCACCTTAAATTTTCTTAATTCTTTCATTGATGAAAGTGCAATGTAGGTAATTACTAAATATTTATAAATTCATTTGATGCACATGTTATTGTGAAGTATTAACAAATGAACCATTCTATTTTCATTTACAGTTATTCACTTGGAAATAAAAACTAAAAAATAGTATGAAATACATCAATTTTTAAAACACTGGGGTGGCCTAATAATTATGGCCGGTAGTGTACCTAAGTACAGACTCCAACAGAAACGCAACATTAGCCTATTTATAGTCTCAAGTGTAAACATGACATATGCTTACTTATAGACTCAAGTATAAAAACGAGATATACTTTTCTATAGAATATATGCCTACCTCTATACTTAAGTATAAACACTACATATCTACACAATATATGCCTACCTCTATACTTAAGTATAAGCACAACATATCTACACAATATATGCCTACCTCTATACTTAAGTATAAACACGACATATCTCCTATTACAGACTCAAGTATAAACACTTCAAATGCCTACCTATAGTTTCCAGTATTAACAGGACATGTTCCTATCTCTATATTCAAGTATAAACACGCCATATACCTAACTACACACTCAAGTAGAAACACAACATAAGCCTAACTATAGACTCAAGTATAAGCACGACATATGCCTACCTATTGACTCATTTATAAACACGATATATGCTTAATGGTAGATTTAAATATAAACACGACATATACTTTTCTATAGACTCAAGTATAAACACAATATATACCTACCTCTATACTCAAGTATAAACACGACATATATCTAACTACAAAGTCAAGTATAAATACGACATATGTTTACCTCTATACTGAAATATAAATATGGCATATGCCTATTTATAGGCTCAGGTATAATCGCGACATATGCCTTTCTATAGACTCAAGTATAAAAACAACATATACCTTAACTACAGACTCAAGTATAAACACAGCGTATGCCTAGCTTTGACTCCAACATAAACACAACATAAAAATTTCTACAGACTCGAGTATAAACATGTCATACGTCTACCTATAGACTCAAGTATAAACACGACATATACCTAACTATAGATTCAATTAGATAACACAACATATGCCTCCCTATAGGCTCAAGTATAAACACGAAATATACATACCTATAGACTCAAATATAAACACGGCATATACCTAACTATAGATTCAATTAGATAACACAACATATGCCTCCCTATAGGCTCAAGTATAAACACGAAATATACCTACCTATAGACTCAAGTATAAACACGGCATATACCTAACTATAGATTCAATTAGATAACACAACATATGCCTCCCTATAGGCTCAAGTATAAACACGAAATATACCTACCTATAGACTCAAGTATAAACACGGCATATACCTAACTATAGATTCAATTAGATAACACAACATATGCCTCCCTATAGGCTCAAGTATAAACACGAAATATACCTACCTATAGACTCAAGTATAAACACGGCATATACCTAACTATAGATTCAATTAGATAACACAACATATGCCTCCCTATAGGCTCAAGTATAAACACGAAATATACCTACCTATAGACTCAAGTATAAACACGGCATATACCTAACTATAGATTCAATTAGATAACACAACATATGCCTCCCTATAGGCTCAAGTATAAACACGAAATATACCTACCTATAGACTCAAGTATAAACATGGCATATACCTAACTATAGATTCAATTAGATAACACAACATATGCCTCCCTATAGGCTCAAGTATAAACACGAAATATACCTACCTATAGACTCAAGTATAAACACGGCATATACCTAACTATAGATTCAATTAGATAACACAACATATGCCTCCCTATAGGCTCAAGTATAAACATGTCATACGTCTACCTATAGACTCAAGTATAAACACGGCATATACCTAACTATAGATTCAATTAGATAACACAACATATGCCTCCCTATAGGCTCAAGTATAAACACGAAATATACCTACCTATAGACTCAAGTCTAAATCCGACCTATATCTAACTAGATTCGAGAATACTTTTTAATGTGAGTTTTCGATATTAAATAACCCAGCAGTGGTTGACATGTCGTAAATTTCTCTAAACAAACAAGCAATCCGTTTTTATGGCGGATGAGTTTAACAAAACGTGCATACATCGGACAAAAAACTCGCATAAAACGTAATTTTCGTGTCTTTATTTATTTTATGTATGCCAAAGAAACGTTGTTATCTAACATTTTGAATTAACTGTGGTCACTTTCATGGAATATAAATCTGTCTTGCGTCCGATATTATCTCGCTAAAAAATACCGTTAGAATCTGTATATTTACACACGACGGTACATTAATATAGGATGCGTGTGCGTAAAAGATACCAAATTATATTATAATTATCAATATATATATATA
>JBBBDQ010001875.1:12500-47500 GCA_037127315.1 Ascarosepion bandense
AAAGAAAGAAAGAAAGAAAGAAAGAAAAAGAAATAAAGAATGAAAAGTCTACAATTAAAGAAGAATACTGAAGATATATAAGGGTAATTAAAATGAAATATCAATGTAAGTAATAACAAAAGAAACACGAAGAAGCCAACATAAATTCCAGAATATATTTAAAATAGCAAAGAGAACAAACGAAGTGAACACGTGATAGCCGATAACTTTTGTTTGGTGAAACCAGATAAAAAAGATGGCGGAATCCAAATGTGAACGAAGCACTGAAGAAAGAATGAAATTATAACAGAAAGCATTGAAAAATAAAGAACAAAGGCTGAAGATTTTCAAATTAATTCTGCCTTCGAATGTAATAGTTGTTTGCTACCTTTTTGGGGTTTGGTTTTTAATTATTTAACTTATTTTTGTTAATTTTATATCTGTATTGATTTTCTTTATTCAAATACCTTTCAAACTATCTGAAATTACGATGATTAATCAGCCAAGATATTTCACTACATTCCTTCTCGCTCCTTTCCAATTAGAATTCTTCTTATATTCAGAGTTTTAATCAGAAATAAATTCAGAAAATTCGATAAAGAACCTACTTTGAGTTTTTTTGTATCTGCGGATTGATTTGTTAGTGAAGCCGGATAACATGCTTAATAATGTTACGCTTCAAAGAAAAAGTTCCCTGTTTCTTCGTAAGAATGTAACACTAATAAAGCAAAAAAATGGTTGAAGAAAACTTATAATAGTTTATAGAAATCGATTTAAGATGAAAGTTTGTGACTTGTAACTTTTCTCTCAGAGCCAAGTTTTGATTTAGATAGAGAAAGATCTCTCTCTCTCTCTCTCTCTCTATCTATCTATATATATATATATATATATATATATATATATATATATAAAGATATATATATATATAGAGAGAGAGAGGGGGGAGAGAGAGATGAAGATACTCAAACTGTTAAATAGAAAGACAGGAAATACTGATAGATAGATAGATAGATAGATAGATAGATAGATAGATAGATAAAGAAGTGAATGAGATAGATAGATAGATAGATAGATAGATAGATAGATAGATAGATAGATAGATAGATAGATAGATATGAAGAGGCTCAAATGGCCGAGGGAGTAACAACACAAATTGGTCGAGTTTCGATCCCGGCTAGAAGCAAGTGGATTGTCTAGCCACACGGATAAGCTGCGAAACACGCTTGTATGTTGATGACTAATATATATATATATATATATATATATATATATATATATATATATATATAAGATGTTTAATTTGTTCTACAGTTTCCTAGCAGGCATTTCTCTGTAAGCAGAAGGGTGACTCGTCGGACATAAGATATCATATCTCTCCACAGATACCGATTTTCATTTGGGAATTGCCATGATATCTTCGGATCAATGGTGAAGTTGTCTTTGCCACAATGGTAAATGCAGAGTTGCCTTTCAATTAGATTGGCTTTCAGACAAGCTTAGAGAACTTATTCTTCGTCTTCTTTTATGTGTCCTATCCTTTCAGGACGTAGGCGATCATGTTTTTCCAAGTCTCCCTATCCCTGGTGGCTCTTAGCACGCTTTCTCCTGTTACACCACGCAACCCCCTTTCCGTCATCCACCTGATCAAGCCCTGCAAATATGTTATCCGCTGCCTTCCTCTGTCTCTTTTTCCTTCTATCTGGCCTGTCAATATCAGGTTCTCCAAGCCCTCCTTTCTCGTTGCATATCCATGGAACTTCAGTTGTCTCTTCTTCTTTTCAATGGCATTCTTTCCAAAACCTCATCATTGCTCACATGCTCGGTCCATGATATTCGCAGCATCCTTCTGTAAAACCATATTTCTGCTGCTTCAAGCTTTTTCCTCATCTTCGATGATATTGTCCAGCATTCAATGCCATATTGAAGAACTGACATCACATAGCAATCTAGCATTCTCGTCTTTGTTTCTAAGGAATTTTCCTGTATCTTAGTATTTTACTTAGCTTCTGGAACGCATCATTTGCCATGTCAATTCGCCTTCGGATCTCTGTGTCGCTCTTTCCGTCTTCTCTTAGAACATTTCCTAGGTATTTAGATTTTTGTACTTGCCTGATTCTAGTATCCCCTCCACCTCTATTTGGCGGACTTATTCTACTCTAACATTTTCTAAAATATTACCAATTTCATTGTTCCTTTATTTTTTTTTTGGGGGGGGGGGAGGGTATCTGTGAATTGCGATAATAAAAATAATAAAATGGTCTCCTGTTGCCTCCCTAACTGTTTTTGCATTCAGAGTATGTATTTATATTGATTGTGACAGTCCAGTCGACACTACTATTTAATCCATAGCTAGATGGAAAAGGAAAGACATCTGTACTAAAGTGATCTCAACAGAATCGGCAGGAATTTGAACACGACTAGTCTATTCTACTGATCTGATTTCTTTTTCTTGGTGAGCGTGTGTGATGACAGTACCCCACAATTTATATCACTCAGTTAAGTGCCACACGTGATACACGCTTGGGCGATCATGTCTCGAAAGAGACATGAATGACTGGGCAGAAGATTATCCCGCAGTAGGTTGCCATTACATTCTGCGGTAGACTGGTTGCCGACCAAGGCTATAGAACCCAATCTGTTCTGTTACTTGATTCATAGCTAGAAGTATAAGAGATGTATTATATTATTAGGTAGTAATTAGTGGGGGATCAGTTTATTACTTCATAACAATAGAAAACCGATCCCCCTTTTTATGACCAGTAGAAGCCTTAATCATGATTCCAACTATTAAATTCAGTCAGTCAGTTAAGTGCCACACGTGATACACGCTTGGGCGATCATGTCTCGAAAGAGACATGACTGACTGGGCAAAAGATTATCCCGCAGTAGGTTGCCATTGCTTTCTGCGGTAGACTGGTTGCCGACCAAGGCTATAGAACCCAATCCGTCCTGTTATTTAACCCATAACTGGAAGGAATAGAGGGATTAATACCTTTCCCAAGGGTATTTGCGCGTAAGTGAATGCAATGAATTCAGCTGGAATTCGAACTCGGCTCGCCGATTTTTCGTTCCGAGCCGATATCCAATGCACCACAACGCACAACGCAAATATCGACAACTAAGGGAAATATGAATAATAAGAAAACTAGTTGATAAATCTATCAGGATCGTTTAAAGAAGAAATAGATAAATTAAATAATAAGTAAATGTACGAAGAAAAATTCATGTTTACGTTAAAATAGTAAAACAAAATTTCACGTAGAAAAAATAAAAAACGTTACGTTTTCAAGAGCTCCAGAAAAACACGTCATTCTTGTTGTAATTCCAACCGCTTTATTCTTGCTATGCAATTCCAGTGGCCTTATTCTTGCTGCGCAAGACCAAAGTCTTTTCATTAGAAACTTTCAGGCAAATATTGTACATAATAATGTGGATACAAAATGCAAGTTCTGTGATAAATGCCAAGAAACAATAAACCATCTAATCTCAGGCTGTTCTGTACTTGCCCCAATGAATATAAAAATCGTCACGACAGAGTAGGACAATATTTACACTGGACAATATGCAAATACTATGGAAAATATGTATACAAACACTGGTATGAACATCACCCAGCACCGATTACAGAAATAGAAGATGTCACCATTCTATGGGATTACACTAACTACACAGACAAAAAAATTGAAGCAAATAGGCCGGACATTATTGTTAAAAACCAAAAAGAAAAAAACTTGCTTATTAATTGATATGGCTTTTCCAGCGGATTGTAACATAGCAACCAATGAATTCGAAAAACTGTCAAAGTATAAGGACCTGGGAATTGAAATAGAAAACAAATGTGGAAATTGAAAACAGGTATCGTACCAGTGATAGTGGGTGCACTTGGAATGATAAAAAATGGAACAAAAAAAACATTGATATTATCCCTGGAAACCCTAGCTTAATAGATATGCAAAACATTGTCAGTCCACACACTAAGGAGAATTTTGTCTGTGTAACACTAGGGATTTTTTTAATCGTATCACCCCGAGCAAGGCGGTAACGCCACTGATGTGCAGGGGGCTACATAAGAGTAAAAAGATTAGGTAGAAGAGAGTGAAGAGAAAGACGAACCAGTTAGAAAGAAGCAAGAGAAGGATGGAAATACAGGTGTGATGACAGTTGCAAAGGTGGAGAGAAAGGAAAGGATATACAGGGTGGTGAAGAAAGAACTAGAGTCAAGTGGTTAAGAGATGAGTATTGACGTTGCATCTAAATTTCTGGAGGTTGTAGCTGTCAGGAAAGCAAGAATATGGAAGCGAGTTCCACAGGCGGGAAGTGCGAGAAAAGAAGCTGATGGAGTAGAATTGTCGTTTTCATTTGGTTGATCTAACTGTGAATGGGTGGGACCCAGTTGCCAGTCTGGTTGCACAAGTAAACACCTGTTGCAGAGGCACCAGTGAAATCAGCAGTGAGATTATATTTGTCCGCCACGACGGGTTTCTTACTGATGCGGGAGTAAATTGTGGTGTCATCTGCGTAGATGCCTACTTGGCTCTTGATCTCGTCTGGGAGATCATTTATGAACATAGGAAGAGCGTCCGGCCTAGGATAGAGCCTTGAGGGACACCAGCGTTTGTACAGTAGGATGTGGAGGCATGCCTATTCAAGACGACCTTCATTATGCGGTTATCTAGAAAAGATTGGATCAAATCAAGCCAGCGTCCGGTAATACCGTAACCCCGTAGCTTGCACAGAAGACCAGCGTGCCAAATCCTGTCAAAAGCCTTGGAGATGTCCAGAACTACAATTATACCTACTTAGAGCAAAACTTGAAGCAAAACTTGAAGCAAAAACCAAAATAAAAGGGATGAAAACCTGATTTTGATCAGACCCGATAGGATATCGGGATGTCGATTTCCGATATCGGAGAAAATGAGTCGTCTACTAATGTTTGAGACTAAAATTTTACCAATTTAGAGCAAATTCTGCAGCAAGAACCACGATAAAATGGCTGAAATCCTGATCTTAATCAGACCTGATCGGATATCGGAGTATTAATTTCCGGTACCGTGGGAAATTTGAAAAAATAAGTAGCCCTTGACCTGACCGGAAGGCTAAAGAATATTTGTGTGAAGTTTGGTGAGAATTGTGGATTTGTATAAAGGACATACATACAGACAGACAGACAGACAGACAGACAGACATCTTGCCTTTTATATATAGAGATGCAATAGAGGAATTTTTTTACAGGTATTTCATTGTCGTAAAACTCGCTATGAGCTTATTCAATCATTAAAGGAATAATTAAGCTTCATCAGAACTTTCAAAAAAGAAAACCGTGAAATTTTTACAGGTTAAGACCAATAAAAATTATTACGGTACAGATATTAAAAAAAACAACAAAAAAACTCTGCTTCTGTCCCATAATGGTTGCTCCATTTAAGTGACCAAACGTGTATAAATATGCAACAACTATTATGGGACAGAAACTAGAAGTGTTCACGGGTTAAATCTAGTAATCATAATCGTCTTACTGTCAAAACAGAAAACCGGATATTTAGCTTCGTCTGACTCGTGGCTCCTAAAACAGAAGACCACTCCTCTAAATTCAGGGGTCTTTCTAGATTAAAAACAAAAAAATAATGATAACGCGAACGTGAGGGTGACGTAACGGTTATCATTGCAGAAAAAAAGGATCGGTAAGATAAGTTCAAATCCTGGCCACACCTGTTGCATTCATTTTTCCACTAATGCTCATGTAGAAAAACATGAGTATTCTTCCTCTCTAGTCCATAGGTTAAACAGCAGGGTGCACTTGGCTTCCTGGCCTTGAATAACAGCCAATCTAGGAATAGGAAAACTGTGAAATTTTCACGAGTTAAAGGTAGTTATTATTATTTTTCTTTTATGTGCCATATCCTTTCAGGACGTAGGCGATCATGGTTTTCCACATCTTCCCATCCCTGGTGGCTCTTAGCACGCCCTCTCCTGTTACACCATGCAACCCTCGTTCCATCATCTACCTGATTAGGTCCTTCAAATATGTTATCCGCTGCTTTCCCCTGTCTCTTTTTCCCTCTATTTGGCCTGTTAGTATCAGGTTCTCCAAACCCTCTTTCCTCATTGCATGTCCCAAGAATTTTAGCTGTCTCTTCCTGATGCTCAGTATTAATTTCATTTTCGTTTCCATCCTTTCCAAAACCTCATCATTGCTCACATGCTCGATCCATGATATTCGTAGCATCCTTCTGTAGAACACTATTTCACTTGCTTCAAGTTTTTCCTTCATCTTCGATGATATTGTCCAGCGTTCACTCCTTATTGAAGAACTGACAACACATAGCAATCCAGTACACTCTTCTTTGTTTCTAGCGAAATTGTCCTGTTTCTTAATACTTTACTCAACTTCTGGAATGCATCCTTGTGCTTTTGGATCTCAGGAATATAAATGTATAAAAACAACTGTGACCACAAAATGAGGGGTCAGTTTATATATTGATTGTAATATGAAATTGATCCCCTACTTTATATCCAGTATGCTTCTGTAGAACCACATTTCAGTTGTTTCAAGTTTTTCCTTCATCTTTGATGATATTGCCCAGCATTCACTGCCATATTGAAGAACTGACAACACATAGCAATCCAGTACTCTCTTCTTTGTTTCTAGTGAAATTGTCCTGTTTCTTAATACTTTACTCACTTTCTGGAATGCTTCCTTGTGCTTTTTGATCTCAGGAATATAAATGTATAAAAACAGCTGTGACCACAAAATGAGGGGTCAGTTTATATATTGATTGTAATATTGAATTGATCCCCCACTTTATATCCAGTATGCTTCTGTAGAACCAAATTTCAGCTGCTCCAAGCTTTTCCTTCATCTTCGATGATATTGTCCAGCATTCACTGCCATATTGAAGAACTGACATCACATAGCAATCCAGTACTCTCTTCTTTGTTTCTAGTGAAATTGTCCTGTTTCTTAATACTTTACTCACTTTCTGGAATGCTTCGTTCGCCATGCCAATTCGCCTTCGGATCTCTGTGTCGCTCTTTCCGTCTTCTCTTAGAACATTTCCCAGGTATTTGAATTTTCGTACCTGTTTTGAAGATTGAAAATGCATTACAGTCTTTAGGAACTGTCAAGCCAAAAAGAAAACACATTCCGTTTTCATGGTCTGTCATCACTATATATTAATGATAAACTTTGATTGTTTGTTTTCTCTGTGAGTCGTTTAAATTCCCATAAAATTGTCACAGGTCCTGAGACAAGATCTTGGCGGCGTTGCTAGCAATTCCCTGCAGTTTTCTACCCATAAATTTACAGAATTTCCTGTGAAGATATTGGACCACCCGCTTATTATCTAAACATATTTATAAATGGAACTTTGTCTATGTGTGTGTGTGTCTGTGTGTCCGTTACCTATAGACTCCTAAACAGCTGAACCTATTTTCTTGAAAAGGTACACAGTTGTTATAGAAACCTCAAGGAATCAAAAGAAAAATTATATGAAGACAAAAGAGACGTTTTACAAAAAATATGTATTACTTCATGCAACGATATTGGCCACAATTCTGACATAAAAATGCTACATTCATCAGAGGAAGAAACAATTTACCAAGACGAAAATGTTTCGAGAGCTCCTTAATCACAAAAGCATCTAAACTTATTTATAAATGAAACTTTGTGTGTGTGTGTGTGTGTGTGTGTGTGTGTGTGTGTGTGTGTCCGTTACCTATAGACTCCGAAACGGGCGAACCGATTTTCTTGAAAATGTACACAGTTGTACTATAAGCGTCTGCGAGTGTTCTTGGTAGGTCTTCTGTCGAGGTGCCCCCGATAAATATCGAAAATCGATAATCGAAAAAATCAGTTATAGAAGGAGTGGTCCGATTTTAATCAAATTTGATACACTCATAGACAAAGACATAAGAAACGACATTCAGAAGTTTCAAGGTTGCAGTTCTTACAATAGTGCAGAGAATCGATAATATATATATATATATATATATATATATATATATATATATATAAGCTTTCATTACACCCGAGCAACGCCGGGCTATACTGCTAGTTAAACATATTGTTGGAATTCTTACAATAATGTATTTTTATACTTTCTTAGTGAGCCACCAAACAAAATCAAAACACTATTTGTCAATAAATGGGACCCGGACATATGCTGCTACCTCGGGCCAGGATGAATCCGGGTAAATGTCGTGGTGAAATCTTCGTCGCCGAGTTGTTGTGTCATGTTTGGGCCAGGAAAAAATACACGGAAACAAGAAGGTAGGTTCAAACAGTGTATTGGAATAACAGAACATATGTACAAGTAAGAGTGTTAGTGGTCATTATCAGACAACACACCATTATCAGAGGGCACACCAGCATTTTGTGATGAAGATCTATGTAATTGTTTGAGGCTGATTAGCAGCTTCTGTTACAACACGCCACCGTATCACCCACGATCTAATAGGATGGCAAAATGATTCATGCAGGGAATAAAAAGGGATTAAAAGCATTTTCCACAAGCATGCATACAGATTGTAAAGCTCATCTGTGTTAAAAAAATAAGAAATAAACATTTTCTTACACCCAATGATGTGTAAGGCAGCGTTTTTGCTGTTTCCGTAACAAATTTTTTTTATGGGGCAGGGTTGTTAGCCCTGCGCCTAACCCCCAAACCTGGAGGAAGGTGATTTTCTAAGTGTAGCTTAGACGTGACAAAGTAAGGGTTACTCAGTGAGGATCGAACTCACTACTCACGATTCTAGCGAGACGAGCTTTCTAACCATTACACCACGCCAAGGTGCCCTCATCTGTGTTAATGAGTAGACAAATAAGATCTTTATTAAAGATGTCTTATTCGACAAATGAAAGGATATTGTATAAGAAAGACAAAGTAGCAAGTCCTGAGAAAGCTAATTTCATAATGCAAAGGCGACATAACACAGTTATTATATCAGAAAAAAATAAAAAGCCTAATGGTCCATTTTGACCAATTAAGACTCAGAATTGAAGAGAACGACTTCATGATGAAAGAAGACCTTGATAAAAAAGAAAGGGTGATTTCTTCAGATCAGGGCAATGTAATAGAAGGCGAGCCTATGAATGATAGCCGGAATAAGGCACGGAAAATGAAATGAGACCAACATCGTCATTAAAATGAACAAAACATATACGTCAAGGAGAAGTGAAAGAAAGTTGTAGATGTTCGAGAACAACCAAAGACATTAAAGCTCATCGGTTCAGGGCGGTGTAGTAGATTGTTAAATAGGATTGTACCACCAATAGAATATGTGTGGATAAAACGAAGAAATTACAAATCTTCAACGCGGCCCTACAAATAGAAATAAATATTTATTATTACATTTCGTTCAAATTGAAATAAATGAATAACAAAGATTCTTTGTGAAAACAACCGATTCAACTGTGTTAGTATAGAAGAAATCGAATGCGTCTACATGTGAGAATGCATGTGTCACGTATTTACCTTATGTATGCGTGTAATTTTAT
The DNA here is from genome assembly GCA_037127315.1 of Ascarosepion bandense. Classification (NCBI taxonomy): domain Eukaryota; kingdom Metazoa; phylum Mollusca; class Cephalopoda; order Sepiida; family Sepiidae; genus Ascarosepion; species Ascarosepion bandense. The sequence goes on from JBBBDQ010001875.1 coordinate 21,976, forward strand.
AGCGGTCGACAAATGATAGAAAGTAGCCAAGATGGCATGCACTGCGTTATTTATACTACTAATAAAAATTTATTTTGTTGACAAATAATTCGGTTCGTATTTTGAATGTGTCAGTATCGCTAAGCCTTTTTGCAATATGTTATACCCGAATAAATATTAGAAAATGGGAATAATTAATTGAGGTCTCAGAATTTCAGTTTGTATTACAACGATCAATCGACGCTGGTCAAAGGTTAACTGAAAATCTAATTTACTAACTTAACATCAAAATATTTATGCAAAAAATATAAAATTCAAAAAAAATATGAAATTCAAAAAAATATAAAAAAATATAAAATTAAAAAAAATATAAAAAAATATAAAATTAAAAAAAAAATATAAAATTAAAAAAATATTAAAAAAATATAAAATTAAAAAAAATATAAAAAAATATAAAATTAAAAAATATATAAAATTAAAAAATATAAAAATATATAAAATTAAAAAAATATAAAAAAAATATAAAATTAAAAAAAAATATAAAATTTAAAAAAATATTAAAAAATATAAAATTTAAAAAATATAAAAAAAATATAAAATTAAAAAAACATAAAAAAAATATAAAATTAAAAAATATTAAAAAAATATAAAATTAAAAAAATATAAAATTAAAAAAATATTAAAAAAATATAAAATTAAAAAAATATTAAAAAAATATTAAAAAAATATAAAATTAAAAAAAATATAAAAAAATATAAAATTAAAAAATATATAAAATTAAAAAATATAAAAATATATAAAATTAAAAAAATATAAAAAAAATATAAAATTAAAAAAAAATATAAAATTTAAAAAATATTAAAAAATATAAAATTTAAAAAATATAAAAAATATAAAATTAAAAAAACATAAAAAAAATATAAAATTAAAAAATATTAAAAAAATATAAAATTAAAAAAATATAAAATTAAAAAAATATTAAAAAAATATAAAATTAAAAAAATATAAAAAAAATATAAAATTAAAAAAAATATAAAAAAATATGAAATTAAAAAAAATATAAAAAATATATATAATTAAAAAAAAATATAAAATTAAAAATATATAAAAAAAATATAAAATTAAAAAAAAATATAAAATTAAAAAAAATATAAAAAAAATATAAAATTAAAAAAATATTTAAAAAAATATAAAATTTAAAAAAATACAAAATTAAAAAAATATAAAAAAAATATAAAATTAAAAAATATAAAATTTAGATTTTATTAAACTCCTAAGGTTAATGGTTAGATATTTTCCATTTGGCAACCAGTCTACCGCAAAAAGCGTAATCTTCTGCCCAGTCAGTCATGTCTCTTTCGAGACATGATCGCTCAAAGCGTGTATCACGCATGGTACTTAACTGACTGACTGAATATAATAGTTGGATCATGATTAAGGCTTCTATTAGTCATAAAGTGGGGGATCAGTTTTCTATTGTTATGAAGTAATAAACTGATCCCCTACTAATTACTATGTAATAATATAATACATCACTACTTCCCCTAGCTATGAGTCAGATAACAGGACAGATTGGCTTCTAAAGCCTTGGTTGGCAGCCAGTCTACCGCAGAAAGCAATAGCAACCTACTGCGGGATAATCTTCTGCCCAGTCAGTCATGTCTCTTTCAAGACATGATCGCCCAAGCGTGTATTACGTATGGCACTTAACTGACTGACTGACTGAATATAATAGTTGGAATCATGATTAAGGATCCTACTGGTCATAAAGTGGGGGATCTGTTTTCTATTGTTATGAAGTAATAAACTGATCCCCCACTAATTACTACCTAATAATATAATACATCTTTTATACTTCTAGCTATGAATCAAGTAACAGGACAGATTGGCTTCTAAAGCCTTGGTTGGCAGCCAGTCTACCGCAGAAAGCAATAGCAACCTACTGCAGGATAATCTTCTGCCCAGTCAGTCATGTCTCTTTCAAGACATGATCGCCCAAGCGTGTATTACGTATGGCACTTAACTGACTAACTAGTTGCTTTAATCAGCTCCGAATAAGTTAAGCATCTCACTTCACACGATCTTCCTTCAGGCAAGCGATATGGCTTTCGCCTCTCTAGGTCAACTGCTGACGTATTAACGATTATTGCGTTAAAAGTCTACCAAGCATCAGATTATAATGGTGAACCTCAGGATGTGGCTTTAATAATCCAAAAGAATTTGGCGGGATTTGACATAATGGACTTTTCACAATTTGAAAGATCAAATTTTTAAACTGAGTCAGATTTCTTATCAAATAACGATATGAAAATTGTCTTGAACTGACACTCTGGATATTTTTGCATAAATGCAGGTTTCGCCCACGGCTCTATCACTGGACCTATTTTTTCCTGATTTTCGTAACTGACCTTTTTTATGTCAAAACTTAGCAATTCTGTATCTATACTGATAACATAACCATTTACTACTGTCTTAATACTGAGTATAATCGGTTTGACGAGGTCAAACTGGTACCTGATTGAAAAAATAAGTTTTAGTTTGAATTTTGTTTAACGGCATATCGACTCCTCTGCCAAAAGGTAGGGTTTTAAGGTATTTTTATTAATGCTCGATTATAGCGAGAAGATCCTTGGCTATATAGTGTTGAATACACCGGTTTTCGTTCAATCACCGAAGTTAAGCAACATCGAGCCTGGTCAGTACTTAGATGGGTGACTGTTTGGGAATATTAGGTGCTGTAACCGTAAGGACCAACAACCCTGCCTCCTTAAAAAAAATACAGTTTGTTACGGAAACAGCAACAAAAAGTTATTGCCCTACACACCATTGGATGTATAAAGGGTGGGGTGATGATGATAGTGAGAAGATTGATTTAGTCAGATTTTGATGAAAAATTTATTTTTTATTTTTATTTTAGAAAACTGAAGATGTCTTCTAGTTTTATATTCAAAAATGTATTGCTGGTAATAATTTTTTTCCTTCAAAAATGTGTTATGGCAATAATATTTTTCTTCAGAAAAGCATTGTTGGTAATATTTTTCTTTCAAAAATGTATATTTTTCTATAAAAGTCTATTTTTATGAATAGATTTCTATAAAATTCTTCCAGATTTTCAAGATATTGATGGTTTAATTAATTTAAATGTACTCTCTATATCTCCTTCAATAGAATAATGATAATGTAAGGAGTTTCAGTTTTGTTTAACGGCATATCAACACCTCTGTGGGTTATTTAGTGCCAAAAAAGGTAGGGTTTTAAGGCATTTTTTTAATGTTCGGTTAAAGTGAGAAGGTTAATTTAGTAAGATTTTAGTGAATTCTTTTTTTTTTGTTTTTATTATTTTTATTTTAGAAAACAGAAAATTTCTTCTATTTTTATATTAAAAATGTTTGCTAAGAATAATATTTTTCCTTAAAAAATGTATTATGGTAATAATTTATTCTTCAAAAATTTATATTTTTCTATAAATTTTAGTTTTATGTATATATTTCTATAAGTGTATTTTTATACTTTTATAGTGTTTTGACCCCAGTTTGGAGGTTAACTATTTGCCCATAGCTGGGACCCTAACAGGTGCTACAACTCCGGATCAGGGTGGACCTGGGAACAACAACAATAAAGAGGTGGTTCCATGCTCCTCACAACCTCTCAATCAGAGGCCTTGCTGCCGGATGCAGTTTACAGTCATACCCAGGACCGATTTTAAAAAGAAAATGATTTGTAATCTGTTGTTAACTGTTGCAAGAAATGGCTTGCTAATTTAAACGCCTCCAAAACAAAACTGCTCTCTTTTAATCGTCTGCGATTCTGTCGGCATGGCTGATGCTAGTCTCCAAGAGAGTGAAATATTGTACCCTTTTTGGTTAATGATTTCTGCTGAGATGAAAGATTATATTTACTCAATTTTTATTTTAATCGTATCACCCCGAGCAAGGCGATAACGCCATTGATGTGCAGGGGGCTACGTAATAGTGAGAAGATTGGAAAAGAGAAACCCGGAAACCACATCCTAAACAGGGAACAAGGGATGAGCCTCTTAACCTGTTCAATAGACCTGAGTTGAGTGTGAACCGGTCGATAGATAGATCTATCTACTCCGCTAGAACTACTGCTTGAAAGTTGATTTACGGCGTAATGCTTACAGATGTTCGTAATTTACGTCTAGTGGGACGCATGCGTCCCGCCACAAAGTTTTCAGTGACCCGCGAAAATATTCAGGAAAAATCTTTAACTCTAACATTTTCTCCAATGGTAAATGTAATTGCTGACAAATTTCCATGTTTGAAGAGTTTTGCTGGGAAAGTGTTTTCTATTTTTGGATCCACATACATCTGTGAACAAAGTTTTTCTTGCATGAACATCAACAAAAGTAAAAAATAGATCTCTGACTAACGTAAACTTGTAGTCACTGATGAATATTTTAACAAACAACTTCATTCCTGATTTCAAAACACTTATTGGAAAGTGTAAGGTTAGATTGAATTTCTTACGCTGAATGATGAGTATTTGTGTGACACTTAGCCCGACTGACTCGCGGCCCGTGGTCCGGAAACTACTGCGATGATGATGACCGTAACATGAGTGGGTTGGTGCTGTCGAAACGGCACCATTTATGACGACGCTTTCGGTCGTGATGATCTCGTCACAGTAGCTGACCAGCTACTGTGACGAGATCATCACGACCGAAAAACGTCTACAACAACGTCTACAACAACGACGAATTCTCTGCCCACGTTGTGTTCATTTGATCTGAGAAAGTCACGTTAAAAAGCCTGGTAGCCATCTCTCTACCCTATCAAACCAGACCGGACACTTGTGTAAACTTGTGTTAAAAAATAATGCAGCACAAATAAATAAATCAGTTCGAAGACGCCTGGATAGGTTACGAAAGAAAGTCTTTATATATAAAAAGAAAAATTAAAAGCAGAATGTACAATCACCGAATTCCGAAGTTTAAAACGGAGAGAAGGTTCCGGTCATAATCATCGCAGCAGTTTCCGAACCAGGGGCCGCAAACTAGCACCGAGCTAAGTGTCACATTTGCACATGAACAATTTTATTCAAACATTTTCTGTCTAACATTATTGTTTTTGTTTTACTTATTTGTTACATGTATTACGTATATAATTTGCATTTACACGTCGTATTAAATGAAATATCGATGTCAACTAATGAATATGATCTGTTTTAGAAGATACGACCCTTTGCTAAACGCGGTCTATTCACTACGTTACGATGCTGGGAATGTGATATGCCAGGTCAGTACAAATAACATCGCAGATTTATTTTTGGAAAACGTACCAAACGATATGTGACATCAATATTTAATTCAAGAAAAAATATCTGCCTGCCCCTGGGCTAGATAATTCTTCTTGTCACAATCTATTTTATACATTTATAAATCTACCATTCGTTCATGAATTGAATATAGGTGCCACATATCGCCTGATACGTTTGCTGTTTATGCAAAGATTCTTAGCAAAAACCAAAGAGAAATCTGCGATATTATTCGTACTGACCTGGCATCTCATATTCCCACCATCGTAACGTAGATTTTCTGTGCCATTTTGTATTTTTGTATATTTTGAATCTGTATATTTTGTTAGTAAATTCTTCTGATGATTTGGTACCTTGATTTGAAATCGGAGAGCCGAGTTCGAAATTCCAGTTGAATCGCTTGTATTCACTTACGCAAAAATACACTTAGTAAAGGTATTAATCCGTCTCTTCTCCCTCCAGCTATGAGTCAAATAGCAGGACAGATTGAATTCTGTAGCCTTGTATACCGCAGAAATTAATGGCAATCAACTGCGGGAAAATAATCTGCCCAGTTAGTGATGTCTCAAAAGAGACATGATCGCCCAAGCGTGTATCACGTATGGCACTTAACTGACTGACTGACTAGACTGGCAGCTATTTCCTATCATTTTATAGTTGAAAATGACTAGATGTAACCGTAAAGTCCTATGTAAACTGTTTCTTTTTTCGTACATTGTGGAACACATTTTAATCTTCGTGCTTTCTATTCAACTTTTATATTCAAAAATTTAAATGTAATATCAATCTGCTGCTTTATAATTTCTGTTCTTTGTTCCATCATTTTAATGGTGTTTTTTCTCATATTCTCTCACACTTAGTGTCCTCTTATATCTTAGTTACTTTATTGCCTTAGTTGATGTGTGTTATGGGGAAACACCCCTATTCCTCAGATAATGGACTCCCCCTCCTATATTAATAAGAGTTAACAGGAAGTTAACGGAAGAAGTTCTGAGGGGTTCTTAGGAGTTCTTTAGAGTTCTATTGGAGTTTAGTAGAATTACTAGGCAGTTGATATTAGTCAGTAGTTAGCCGAATACTAAGGAGTCAGCTTTCAGTGGAAGATTACCAAGTTCCTGACATTTTGGGTGCGTTAAGTCGATTAGCAACCGGCATAGCACGAGTATAACCTTCAGTGCAAAAACTACTCCACAACAAAATGAAATGACTTTTTTTAAATTACTTTATTTTATCACACTAATACTCATGGCTCCTATAGATATTCTTTCACATACCTTCATTCTTTCGTTCTCTGTGTTTCAGAAAGCTAGAACTTTGGGAGCCACACAATTCTCTATTCACACATGTTTACACCGTGTGATCCTATCGAACGTGTTCCGTTATGTATGTTGGTTTTATCGTCTGCTTGTTTTTTTTTCTTTCTTCGCTATTAGAGTGGCTGTCGTCTTGAACAAAGCGCATGCGCGGACTTCCAATTTCTATGCTGTCATGTGTTCATTAAAATGGAATCTAATTATATATTTTATTTTCATCCTACACATCATCTTTAATTGACAGCCAATCGTGACGCCTAAACTTGACGAGATCAACGATCACAAATAATTGGCTTTAAAAAAATACTTTTAAAAAACGCAATTTTTTTCAGCCATATTTGTTCATAATTCGTCCTTACCTTTTTTTTTCTTTCTCGTTCTTCCTGCTTGTCTTTCGTACGCAGAACTGTTAGATGAAATAGGCTCCTTATCAGCTGACTAAAATGTTAATTGTTTGGCTTGACTAAAATAAATATTTTCACAAAGTTTAAAAAATGTAAATTGACCTGAAAGTGTAGTAGAGACAATTCGTATTGGTTTAAATATAAGCTTTAATGAACTGGGTATTTATTCACGTTCTCTCCACAAGGCTGGATGTGACACAAGGCTATTTTAATGTGGGGCTTTCCTAGGGCAAAAATATCCCGTAGACAACGTATACTTGGGGGTCGGCTCTTGATTGTTTTTGCCAGAAATCTATCATCCGCCCGTGCATTGAATACTGTTGCCATATCTGGTCGGGTACCCCTGCTATTCTCCTTGGGCTTCTCGACAAGGTACAGCGGAGGGTCTGTAATGTGATCGATACTGACTTGACAGACCGCCTGCAGTCTCTCTCTCACTGGCGCGACGTGGCTTCCCTGTGTCTCTTCTATAAATACTTCCATGGCTTCTGCTCCGATGAACTTAGATCACTGGTGCCCCCTAGGTTCGAATTTGCACAAGATACTAGATTAGAAACCAGATCCCACCCTTTTACAGTGAAACCGATAAAATGCAACCGCAACTTCTACTCCAACAGTTTCTTTTCTCGTACTTCCCGACTCTGGAATTCCCTTCCACATGACTGCTTCCCCGACGGCTACAATCTCCAGGAGTTTAAATGTAAGGTCAATAGACACCTCCTAACACAATAACTCGCTTCCATTCTTTCAAACACTCTTCCCATCCTCCCAACTACCTATCACCCCCCCTTCTGACATTTCCTATATCTAACCAGTATTCCGCTGAAAGTGTGAGACCAAGGAGGCATAGTGTTTTACTCTCTGGGAGGCAAACCTGGCCCATGCTAATGGGAGGTAGGTGCGATTAAAATTTACGAGCCATTTCTTACCCCAGTCAACTACGGATTGGAGGTCCTTTCCAAGCTCGGCTGCAAGGTTAGCTTTGTCGCCCACACCAGATTTTTGATCGAGGCGAGAGTAAACTGTGGTGTCATCGGTGTACATACCTACTTGGGATATTATGGTATCAGGGAGATCATTAATGTAGATCAGAAAGAGCGTAGGACCTAGGATAGAGCCTTGAGGGACACCCGCGTTCGTATGGTAGCTCTGGGAGGCATGTCCGTTTAATACCACTTTCAATGTGCGATTAGATAGGAATGACTGGATTAGTTCAAACAATTGTCCAGCTATACCATAGCTCCGCAGTTTGCATAGAAGGCCAGCATGCCAAACTGTCGAACGTTTTAGAGATATCCAAGGCGACGGTTCGGGCTTCGCCATTCCTGTCGAGTGCCTGGTATATATACTCGGTGATGGTCGTTAGCATATCAGCAGTAGACCTGGTGAAACAGAAACCATACTGCTTGTCCGAGAGGAGCCTGTGTTCTGTGAGGTGCTGAACCACCTCGGCGTTGATAATGGCCTCGAACACTTTGCCAAAGATCGGAAGAATGCTTACAAGGCGGTAATTTGCGGGGTTCCAGGGTTCTCCAGTGTTTTTGAATATAGGAACTACAGAGGAAGATTTCCAACATGCAGGAAAGCAGGAAGCAGAGAGGCAGAAGTTGTAGAGCTTAGAAAGGACAGAGGAGAGTTCAGGGACACATTTCTTTAAGACTATGATTGGGATTCCGTCCCCTCCTCTCGCTTTGTGGGGGTCAAGTTTTGAGATTATCTTAGAGACAAGCGAGGGTGTAATGTGGACGTCATTCAGTTGAGCCTCAGTTCTAGGTGAGAAGTCGGGTGTAAAAACCCCACACGAGTCCAGACTCGAATTGTTCGAGAATCTCCGTGCAAAGCATTCAGCCTTGTCCGCTGAGGAGGTGAGGACCTCAAAATTATTGATTAGTAGGGGTATTGTGAACTTGCTCTTGTTAAGTACTCTTTTACAGAGTCGCCAGTAGTCTTTGGCGCCGAACTTAGCGGATGCTATGCGTTGTTTCATTCTGGCAGCAAACAACGTCTAAGCTTCGTTAAGTATCTTTTTACACTTATTACGAGCTGAAGTGAAAAGGCGCCTGTTTTGGTCCGACGAGGAGCTACGATATAGTCGGAAAGAAATGATTCCGGTGGTCAATAGCGGCCGAGCAAGCGGGGGAGAACCATGGAGACGAATGAGACTTCAGCAAAAATTTCCTGGCAGGGATGAAGGCATCGATGCCAGCCTTAATCCAGAAGGAGACCTCGGATGCACATTCTTCGATGGGAAGACTAAAAACGTTGTTCCATGAGACGTCACAGAAAAAGTCTCTGAACGAATCCATCTGCCATTTGGTAGTAGTAGGATATTCTACTGGTCTGGGTTTCTTGAGTCGGGTGGGAGAGGAATGTAATGTTGACGGAAACTACGATGTGGTCAGAGTTCCAGAGTGGGCAGAGTTGTTTGGTAGTGCAAGAGTCTGGGATGGAAGTGAAGCAGAGGTCTAGTAGTGAGTCCCTTCCGTTGGGGTGGTCGGAGAAACGCGTGGGGAAGTCCACCACTTGCGTGAGGGATTGGGTGATTGAAAAATTCATGGTGTGGACACCAGCAAGGTCGGTGACAGAGTTCTCCAGCCACTTGGTGTGGTGGGCTTTATATACTTTTTACACTTCTTAATGACTGGTTTTCAGACCTGAATTTTTAATCAATTTTCATAAGGCAGGCAGCTCCTCATCATTTAGAATGATACACGATATTCCTGCTAATAAATTATTTTAAATTCTACGGGGAATTTTTGCCAGAGTGTGTGCTCTTGGAATGCCCAACGGTAAATTCAATAAATCTAGGTGAAGAGGCTCATCCCTTGTTCCCTGCTTAGGATGTGGTTTCCGGTTTTCTCTTCTCCAATCTTGTCACTCTTACGTAGCCCCCTGCACATCAGTGGCGTTACCGCCTTGCTTGGGGTGATATGATTTTTTTTAAAATCTGTTTGCATGCCTGCTTTATCTGCACAGAGGCGCTAAAATTTGTGGCTAACTGAATGCAACTACTACAAAATGGTTGGTGGTACTAGCGTACCTTGGTGAAAGGGAAATGAACAAACTTATACCAGGCAGGTTTTTCCCCAAAAACTGCAACTACGCTGTACCTACTCCCATGTGAGTGCTTCCTTGAGTACTTCAATCTTGAACATTTCAATCGTTATTGAACTGGTCAATCGCTATAATTCCCCCTTGTCCTTATAAACTCCTCTAACTTTTCCAGTCATGTCACACAACATATTCATTATTAGCATTTCGACTGTAACCCTCAACTTTGAATGACTCTTAGGCTTTTTATTAAGTGAATTGTAGTACGAAAAAAGCTTTTTCAGGTTATTTTCAATTTCCTTCATTCAACAAATCTCTCTAATGGTTACTTCTATTGGCTTTTTATGCCTCCATTTTAGATCAGTTACTGACAAAATCCAAATAAAGATCTGCAATGTAATAGGTCCTAACCTGGCATCTCGACTTCAGTCACTTTCTCACCGACGTGACATGGCTTCCCTCTGTCTTTTTCAATAAATGTTTTCATTGCAACTGCTTTGACAAGCTTTTTTTTCCCTGGAGCCTTGACCTGGTAAGCTTAAGCGTGCTACTAGATTGACATCTACGTCCCACCCTTTTACTGTTGAAATAGTTAAATCTAACTCAAACTTCTACTCCAACAGTTTCTTTTCTCGCATTTCCCACCTCTCGAACACCCGTTTACTTGCTTCCGTGACAGCTACAATCTGTAAAAATTTAAATACAACGTCTACTGCTATCCACCCAGGGGTCCTTGACAAAATCCAACGTAGAATCTGTAATATGATCAACCCCAACTTGGCAGCTCGGATGCAGTTACTTTCTAACCGGCTCAATGTGGCTTCCATGTGTCTCTTCCACGAATACTTTCATGGCTTCTGCTCAGATGAACTTTGCTCACTTGTATCCCAAATACATGAATTTGCTCGAGCCACAAGTTTGCAAATATGTCCAACCCTTTTACTGTGAAACCAATAAATTGAAAGCACAAATTCTACTCAACCAGCTTCTTTTCTTGCACTTCCCTCCTGTGGAATTCCCTTCAGTTTACTTGCTTTCCCGACAGCTACAATCTCCAAGAATTTAAATGTAAAGTCAATAGTCATCTCCTAACTCACTAACCTGCATCCTCTTTCTCATGGAATTCCCTTCCGTTTACTTGCTTTCCCGACAGCTACAATCTCCAAGAATTTAAATGTAAAATCAATAGTCATCTCTTATCTCGCTTAACTTCATCCTCTTTCTCATGGAATTCCCTTCCGTTCACTTGCTTTCCCGACAGCTACAATCTCCAAGAATTTAAATGTAAAGTCAATAGTCATCTCCTATCTCACTAACCTGCATCCTCTTTCTCATGGAATTCCCTTCCGTTTATTTGCTTTCCCGACAGCTACAATCTCCAAGAATTTAAATGTAAAGTCAATAGTCATCTCCTATCTCACTAACCTACATCCTTTTTCTCATGGAATTCCCTTCCGTTTATTGCTTTCCCGACAGCTACAATCTCCAAGAATTTAAATGTAAAGTCAATAGTCACTTCCTATATCATTAACCTGCATCCTCTTTCTCATGGAATTCCCTTCCGTTCACTTGCTTTCCTGACAGCTACAATCTCCAAGAATTTAAATAATAAGTCAATAGTCATCTCCTATCTCACTAACCTGCATCCTCTTTCTCATGGAATTCCCTTCCGTTCATTTGCTTTCCCGACAGCTACAATCTCCAAGAATTTAAAGAATAAGTCAATAGTCATCTCCTATCTCACTAACCTTCATCCTCATTCTCTTGGAATTCCCTTCCGTTTACTTGCTTTCCCGACAGCTACAATCTCCAAGAATTTAAATGTAAAGTCAATAGTCATCTCCTATCTCACTAACCTTCATCCTCTTTCTCATGGAATTCCCTTCCGTTCACTTGATTTCCCAACAGCTAGAATCTCCAAGAATTTAAATGTAAAGTCAATAGTCATCTGCTATCTCACTAAACTGCATCCTCTTTCTCATGGAATTCCCTTCCGTTCAATTGATTTCCCAACAGCTACAATCTCCAAGAATTTAAATGTAAAGTCAATAGTCATCTCCTATCTCACTAACCTGCATCCGCTTTCTCATGGAATTCCCTTCCGTTTACTTGCTTTCCTGACAGCTACAATCTCCAAGAATTTAAATATAAAGTCAATAGTCATGTCATATCACACTAACCTGCATCCTCTTTCTCATGGAATTCCCTTTCGTTTACTTGCTCTCCCGACAGCTACAATCTCCAAGAATTTAAATGTAACGTCAATAGTTATCTCCTATCTCACTAACCTGCATCCCCTTTCTCATGGAATTCCCTTCCGTTTACTTGCTTTCCCAACAGCTACAATCTCCAAGAATTTAAATGTAAAGTCAATAGTCATCTCCTATCTCACTAACCTGCATCCTCTTTCTCATGGAATTCCCTTCCGTTTACTTGCTTTCCCGACAGCTACAATCTCCAAGAATTTAAATGTAAAGTCAATAGTCATCTCCTATCTCACTAACCTACATCCTCTTTCTCGTGGAATTCCCTTCCGTTTACTTGCTTTCCCGACAGCTACAATCTCCAAGAATTTAAATGTAAAGTCAATAGTCACTTCCTATCTCATTAACCTGCATCCTCTTTCTCATGGAATTCCCTTCCGTTTACTTCCTTTCCTGACAGCTACAATCTCCAAGAATTTAAATGTAAAGTCAATAGTCATCTCCTATCTCACTAACCTGCATCCTCTTTCTCATGGAATTCCCTTCCGTTCACTTGCTTTCCCAACAGCTAGAATCTCCAAGAATTTAAATGTAAAGTCAATAGTCATCTGCTATCTCACTAACCTGCATCCTCTTTCTCATGAAATTCCCTTCCGTTCACTTGCTTTCCCAACAGCTACAATCTCCAAGAATTTAAATGTAAAGTCAATAGTCATCTCCTATCTCACTAACCTGCATCTTCTTCCTCATGGAATTCCCTTCCGTCCACTTGCTTTCCCAACAGCTACAATCTCCAAGAATTTAAATGTAAAGTCAATAGTCATCTCCTATCTCACTAACCTGCATCCTCTTTCTCATGGAATTCCCTTCCGTTTACTTTTTTTCCCGACAGCTACAATCTCCAAGAATTTAAATATAAAGTCAATAGTCATCTCCTATCTCACTAACCTGCATCCTCTTTCTCATGGAATTCCCTTCCGTTCACTTGCTTTCACGACAGCTACAATCTCCAAGAATTTAAATGTAAAGTCAATAGTCATCTCCTATCTCATTAACCTGCATCCTCTTTCTCATGGAATTTCCTTCCGTTTACTTGATTTCGCAACAGCTACAATCTCCAAGAATTTAAATATAAAGTCAATAGTCATCTCCTATCTCACTAACCTTCATCCTCTTTCTCATGGAATTCCCTTCCGTTCACTTGCTTTCCCAACAGCTGCAATCTCCTAGAATTTAAATGTAAAGTCAATAGTCATCTCCTATCTCACTAACCTGCATCCTCTTTCTCGTGGAATTCCCTTCCGTTCACTTGCTTTCCCGACAGCTACAATCTCCAAGAATTTAAATGTACAGTCAATAGTCATCTCCTATCTCATTAACCTGCATCCTCTTTGTCATGGAATTCCCTTCCGTTTACTTGCTTTCCAGACAGCTACAATCTCCAAGACTTTAAATGTAAAGTCAATAGTCATCTCCTATCTCACTAACCTGCATCCTCTTTCTCATGGAATTCCCTTCCGTTCACTTGCTTTCCCGACAGCTACAATCTCCAAGAATTTAAATGTAAAAGTCAATAGTCATCTCCTATCTCATTAACCTGCATCCTCTTTCTCATGGAATTCCCTTCAGTTTACTTGCTTTCCTGACAGCTACAATCTCCAAGAATTTAAATTTAAAGTCAATAGTCATCTCCTATCTCATTAACCTGCATCCTCTTTCTCATGGAATTCCCTTCCGTTTACTTGCTTTCCTGACAACTACAATCTCCAAGAATTTAAATATAATGTCAATAGTCATCTCCTATCTCACTAACCTGCATCCTCTTTCTCGTGGAATTCCCTTCCGTTTACTTCCTTTCCTGACAGCTACAATCTCCAAGAATATAAATGTATAGTCAATAGTCATCTCCTATCTCACTAACCTGCATCCTCTTTCTCATGGAATTCCCTTCCGTTTACTTCCTTTCCTGACAGCTACAATCTCCAAGAATATAAATGTAAAGTCAACAGTCATCTCCTATCTCACTAACCTGCATCCTCTTTCTCATGGAATTCCCTTCCGTTTACTTCCTTTCCTAATAGCCACAATCTCCAAGAATTTAAATGTACAGTCAATAGTCATCTCCTATCTCACTAACCTGCATCCTCTTTCTCATGGAATTCCCTTCCGTTTACTTGCTTTCCTGACAGCTACAATCTCCAAGAATTTAAATATAAAGTCAATAGTCATCTCCTATCTCACTAACCTGCATCCTCTTTCTCATGGAATTCCCTTCCGTTTACTTCCTTTCCTGACAGCTACAATCTCCAAGAATATAAATGTAAAGTCAGTAGTCATCTCCTATCTCACTAACCTGCATCCTCTTTCTCATGGAATTCCCTTCCGTTTACTTGCTTCCCCGACAGCTACAATCTCCAAGAATGTAAATGTAAAGTCAATAGTCATCTCCTATCTCACTAACCTGCATCCTCTTTCTCATGGAATTCCCTTCCGTTTACTTCCTTTCCTGACAGCTACAATCTCCAAGAATATAAATGTAAAGTCAATAGTCATCTCCTATCTCACTAACCTGCATCCTCTTTCTCATGGAATTCCCTTCCGTTTACTTGCTTTCCTGACAGCTACAATCTCAAAGAATTTAAATGTAAAGTCAATAGTCATCTCCTATCTCACTAACCTGCATCCTCTTTCTCATGGAATTCCCTTCCGTTTACTTCCTTTCTTGACAGCTACAATCTCCAAGAATTTAAATGTAAAGTCAATAGTCATCTCCTATCTCATTAACTTGCATTCTCTCACTCTCTTTTATCAGTATTCTCATCCTTCTCCTATCCTCTTCCTGACATCCCCTGTAACCTGTCACTCTTCCTCGTTACTTACCTCCTATGTAACTCTCTGCTCGACAGTAGCAGTGAAATACCTTGTTTGAGGCGACACGATTATAAAAAAAAACTCTCATCTTTTATCTTCTTGAACCCCGTTAATCTATTTATCCTTTCCTCAATGCACGGTAAATTTTTGTTTTAGGACCCGAAGGCCTTTACCCCCTTCAAATCTTTTCAAAACATCCCTATTTCCGTGCAAATGTATATGCTGAACTCAAATCGATAATTATTTATTGAAGAAACCTACCTGTTTTTCATTTTATCGAGAAGAAAAATATTGAAATTCTTGTCGCTATTTATTTCACCCCCTAACCACGGTTAGAAAATGTTATTCACTGCAGACTGACTTCACGCGTAGATTTCCGATTTTTCGGATTTTTTACTTCCATTTTGCGATTAATACGCGGAAAATGAGTTCCGAAACCCAACAAATCGCAGAGTAATTGCTAAAAAGCGAGTAAATAGAACGAATTCAGTATCCTACGCCTCGAGTCATTCAGCAGTTAATCAGATATGAGAATGGTGGTAAGGGGTGAGATATAGTCCGATTTATTTCTTGCCGATAACATGAAAAAAGGTAGGTTATCGATTTGAGTTCAGCATATACATTTGCGCGGAAATAGGGATGTTTTGGAAAGATTTGAAGGGGTAAAGGCCTTCGGGTCCTAAAACAAAAATTTACCAATGCACTTGTGCACAGCCTTTTCACTGTAACATCCTACTCACTAATAGCGGTAGCGCCTTGATTGGGGTGAAATGATTCAAAACGATAGAGGTAGTTTTTTCCAATACCGGAAACCGCTACAAAACAAAAAAATCTACATGAGATCCCGAGTCTTGTTCTTAAATTTTTTTTTTTTTAATCATTTCACCCCGAGCAAGGCGGAAACGCCACTGATGTGCAAGGGGTTACATAAATGTAAAAAGATTAATTAGAAAAGAGTGAGGAGTACCACCCAGTTAGAAAGGAACAATAGAAAGCTGAGAAAGCAGGTGCGATGACAGATACATAGGTGGAGAGAAAGGGAGGGTTATACGGGGGTGGGTAGAAATATAGAGTCCAGTGGTTAGTAGATGAGTATTGACTTTGCATTTAAATTTCTGGAGGTTGTAGCCGTCAGGAAAGCAAGAATATGGGAGCGAGTTCCACAGGCGGGAAGTGCGAGAGAAGAAGCTGCAGGAGTAGAATTGTCGTCTGCATTTGGCTAACCTGACTGTGAATGGGTGGGACCCAGATGACAGTCTGGTTGCACGAGTAAACACCTGTTGAGGAGGCATCAGTGACTTCAGTTCGTCCGAGCAGAAGCCATGAAAATATTTATAGAACAGACAAAGGGAGGTTAGCCTCGTTAAATCGAGACTTTGATATAGATGTCATGTATGGCGCCAAACTCGTTCAGTGATTTCTGTCTTCAAATGCACCAATAATGTTGTGTAATATTCGCAATTGATTGTTCTTCGTTTGTCAAGGTAATTGATGAACAAACTACTTTGTACATTCCAAAATAGGGAGGTGCTGGAAATTGATATTACTGCCGACTGAGGTTTGTGTCTTTGGTCGCCTTGAACGGCTTTTACCTGCTGCTGTTCACTCAGCTGACTGCTAATTTGACTCCGGAGTGAAGTGGTAAATCCCTGTTTCATCCATTGTCACATATTTACACAAAAACTTCTAGTTGCTTTGAAACAGTTGCAAACAGCACATTGGAGCGTTGACGCCTTGTTGTTTTTGATCGACTGTGAGCAAACAAGGCACTTAATTTGAACACAGCTTTCTCATTAGCAAATTTTCATGCAAAATGGTGAATACACTGCCTTCTGATATATTCAACTCCTCTGCAATCTCACGTCACTTTAATTTATGATCAGGCAAAATGGGTTAGTAGATTTTTTTGGTGTTTCTACTACTGAGGATGTGCATTGTGGTGCATTGGATATCGCCTCGGAACGAGAAATCTGGGAGCCGAGTTCGAATTCCAGCTCAATTCATTGCATTCACTTACGCGCAAATACCATTGGGAAAGGTATTAATCCGTCTATTCCTTCTAGTTATGAGTCAAATAACAGAACAGATTGGGTTCTATAGTCTTGGTCGGCAACCAGTCTACCACAGAAAGCAATGGCAACCTTCTGCGGGATAATCTTCTGTCCAGTCAGTCATGTCTCTTTCGAGACATGATCGCCCAAGCGTGTTTCACGTATGGCACTTAACTGACTGACTACTATCAGCTGTATACAAACTCTTTCTGAGATCAATGGTTAAAAAAGTGTTGGAAGTATACTTGTCTACTAGGTTCAGTTGGCCAAGGGACATTTCCGTTTGCCCAACACCCACCGAGCCCACTTGTGGTTTATCCGGCAACTATGCCGAACGGAGATTAGTTGGGGAGAGATTACATTATCTGGCGTGATCAACAGTCCGAACAAGACAAACACGCTAAAACCCTCAGTCACGATGGCTTGTGATTTCGTGCTAGCTCAACCATCGACAAATAATTCCTTCTGCCCAATTTTATTCATAAGTATTGGACTAATCCTTGGTATGTCTTTTTTTTTCATGTACTTCCAAAGGATGTGCGTTGTGGTGCATTGGATATCGGCTCGGAACGACAAATCGGGGAGCCGAGTTCGAATTCCATTTGAATTTCTTGCATTCACTTAAGCACAATTACCCTGGAGAAATGTAATAATCCGTTTCTTCCCTCGCGTTATGCTTTAAGTAACAGGACAGATGGGGTCCTATAGCCTTGGCTTGCAACCAGTCTACCGCAAAAAGTAATGGCAACTTACTGAGGGATAATCTTCTGCCAAGTCAGTCATGTCTTTTTCGAGACATGATCGCCTAAAGCTTGTATCACGTATGGCACCTAACTGACTGAATATAATAGTTAGAATCATGATCAAGGCTCCTACTGGTCATAAAGTGGGGATCGGCTTTTTATTGTTATGAAGTCATAAACTGATCCCCCACTAATTACTACGTAATAATATAATACATCTCTTCCCCTTCTAGTTATGAGTCAAATAACAGAACAGATTGGGTTCTATTGCCTTGGTCGGCAACCAGTCTACCACAGATAGCAATGGCAACCTACTACGGAATAATCTTCTGCCCAGTCAGTCATGTCTCTTTCGAGACATGATCGCCCAAGCGTGTATCACGTATGGCACTTAACTGACTGACCTTTCAAAGGTGCTGCACGCTGAGATCGTCTTCATCAAAGAGAAATTATTCTTGATGGTGAGAATCGAACCCGTGTCTCGTGGTCAGAAAACGAACGTTCTCACCTCTATGTCATGCAGATGTCTAAAGGCAAACTTACAGTTAACAAGAAAAGCAGTGAACATGATAAAACAGCATATGGATTTTGGACACGCTTGAAATGAGTAAAATGACTTTATTTGCCGTGATTTACAAAGTGCGACCGTTTGCATGTACGGCGGTATCTAATCTAAACTTATTTATAAATGGAACTTTTTGTGTGTGTGTGTGTGTGTGTGTGTGTGTGTGTGTGTGTGTGTGTGTGTGTGTGTGTGTGTGTCCGTTACCTATAGACTCCGAAACGGCTAAACCGAATTTCTTGAAAATTTACACAGTTGTACTATAAGCGTCTGCGAGTGTTCTTAGCACGGTTTTGTGTCGAAGTACCCCTGATAAATATCGAAAATCGATAATCGAAAAAATCGGGTTTTAGAAGGAGTGGTCCGATTTTGATCAAATTTGATACACTCATAGACAAAGACATAAGAAATGATATTCAGAAGTTTCAAGGTTTCAGTTCTTACAATAGTGCAGAAATTCGATAATAAAAAGCCTCATTAGAAAATATGAGAAAATACAAAAGAAAATATATATATATATAAAGTCAAAGATGTTTGTGTGTGTCTGTTTATCTGTCTGATGTTTGCATTTTTTCAGCCCTTTTATTTAAGTTTTTGCTTCAGGTTTAGCTCTAAGTAGGTATAATTCTAGTTCTTAGTCTCAGCCATGATACCATTTACTCAGAGGCCTTATTTAGCCTTCAAAATTCAGTTTACGACGAAAAAAGTTATTTCATATCGATAGCAGGAAATGAAAATTTGACTTACATCCATTCATTTTTCTTTCAGTCTACGGTTTCGCTTTAACTGAAAACAACTATTGCTTTTTAGTCTTTCGTGCCAACGTCCAAAGAGTCTGAGCACCAGGACCATTGATTAGTTTTAAAGCTTTCATTACACCCGAGCAACGCCGGGCTATACTGCTAGTATATATATATATATATTACGTGCGATTGGTAAATTGTCGCAATTATTTTATTATTTCAAATATTCTTTAGGCAGAGTCTGAGCTCCAGGACCATGGATTAGTTTTAAAGCTTTCATTACACCCGAGCAACGCCGGGCTATACTGCTAGTATATATATATATATATATATATATATATATATTAGGTGCGATTGGTAAATTGTCGCAATTATTTTATTATTTCAAATATTCTTTAGGCAGAGTCTGAGCTCCAGGACCATGGATTAGTTTAAAAGCTTTCATTACACCCGAGCAACGCCGGGCTATACTGCTAGTCGTATATCAGTCGTAGACAACTGAACGTTCGTTTGGAGTATAAAACAAAATAGTAATCGCGATAGACACTTTGAGAAAAATTCTTAAAGACAAAACTAAAATTATAGATCAACACACAGATATTAGACGCCTTAAAATTTTAGAGGCACTACATATCAAAAGTAATAAACCTCTTAGCAATCGTACAGCTTACCAATTTTCTGGACATATACTTCAATGTGTTTAGAGGGTATATTTGAATTATAATTAATGTAAATAATTCTTTGTCGCTGCGTAATTAGATAATTCACATAATTACTTCCCTTGAAGTTTAAATTCCCTAATGATTTTTTACAGTATAATTTACTAAGCGCGGCTTAGATGTGGCACAAGGCCGAAAGTATGGGGCACCCAGTGAGGATCGAACTCACTACTTAATTGCAATAGTGCTAGCGAGACAAGCTTGCTAACCATTACACCACCTTGAGGTGCCCCTAGATGTGACACATGGTCATTTTATAGTGGGTATTCCCGGCCATATAGCCGGGCCAAAAAATATCTGTCTATTTTTCCCCAGTCGTGGTTCTACCCTTCGGCGGAACCACGACTGGGTTTGTGCTCTCTGCTCGGAAGCAGAGAGCTGACAGTGTCATAGAGGAGTCAGGCGAATGCCTAAGACCTTTCATGATTTTTTACAGTATTTAAAAATCTTGAGCAACTCCAAATTTTATCTGATAATTCACGCCTCGACGTGATTACATATTTTCACGTTTGCACGTGATTACATTATTACTTCCCTTGATTTTTTTTTTAATTTTCTTAACGTTTATTTAATACTGTAAAATGTAGTAACACGTTTCTGCTGCAAGCTAATTGTTGATGGTTAAAGATAGTAAAACCGTAAAATTTGACCCTGATGATGAATGATAACGTTCGAAAATACTCGGTTAACATATGGACAATATTTGTATAAATATATTTCGGAAATAAAAAGCCTCATTAGAAAATCTGAGAAAATACAAAAGAAAATTTGCAAGACTAATTGTCTCTATCGTTTAACACAACATGTTTAAAATATTTACCTCATTGAATACATAGCGGAAGCTACTGCTAAAAGATCGGTTTACTGTGTAGATCCAGGCAGTTTTACCCGTCTGAATCTATCCTGCGCATATATAAATCTACCATCAGCGCGGGTATTGAACACTGCTGCCACAAATGGCCGGGTGTCCCTGCTGTTGATCTCAATGAAGAATCGCCAGTGTAATCGATCTCAACGTGGAAGTCACTTTCTCACCGATGTAATGTGGCTTCCCTCAGTCTCTTCTACAAATATTTTCACGGCTTTTGCTCTGATGAGCTTAGCTCCCTGGTGCCCCTTCTGCATGAATTTACTCCAGCTACTAGACTAGCAACTAGGTCCCATCCTTTTACAGTGAAGCCAAACAAATGTAACCGCAACTTCTACTTTAACAGCTTCTAACAGTTTATTTTGTTTAGCCGTACATCAAATACTACGGGTTATTTAATGACTAGCAGTATAGCCCGTCGTTGCTTGTGTGTATTGAAAGCTTCAAAACTAATTCATGATCTTGGAGCTCAGACTCAGCCTAAAAAATATTTGTGTGAAGTTTGGTGAGAATCGGATAAAAATTGTAGATTTGTATAAAGGACATACAGACAGACAAACAGACAAACACACAAACATCTTGCCTTTTATATATATATATATATATATATATATATATATATATATATATATATATATATATTATCGATTTAAGAACTGCAACTTTGAAACTTCTGATTATCGTTTCTTATGTCTTTGTCTATGAGTGTATCAAATATGATTAAAATCGGACCACTCCTTCTATAACCCGATTTTTTTCGATTTTCGATATTTATCGGGGGTACCTCGACACAAAACCTAGCTAAGAACACCCGCAGGCGCTTAAAGTACAACTGTGTAAATTTTCAAGAAAATCGGTTCAGCCGTTTCGGAGTCTATAGGCAATGGACACACACATACACAGACACACACACACACACAAAGTTCCATTTATAAAGTTAATAGATAGATAGATAGATAGATAGATAGATAGATAGATAGATAGATAGATAGATAGATAGATAGATAGATAATGAATCAAATTGGATAGATAGATAGATAGATAGATAGATAGATAGATAGATAGATAGATATCCAAGTGAATAAAGAACGAAGAAAATATTAACAACGTTCAAAATATTAATTTCAATATAGAAATAGAGATATAAATATTTGTTAACAAATTATAGTTTAGAACATATACAAATTGTAAGTTTACTACAAAAGTGTACATTTTGTTTCGACATAAAAAAACCGTGTCTCATCAGGTAGTTAATAATGATGGTAATAAACGTTATGTTTGAAAAGAAAATTAAAAGATCTCACTACCCATTTATTTTTGGAAAATCTTTCGTACGAAAATATAAAAATAAAGTATAAGATTTTTTAATTTTCTTTTTCAAAAATAACTTTTATTCCCATCATTATTAACGGCCTGATGAGACATTGATCTTTCGATGTCGAAACAAAATGTACACGTTTCCTCGAATTTGTAAATTTTCAAGAAAATCGGTTCAGCCGTTTCGGAGTCTATAGCCAACGGTCACACACACACACACACACAGAGTCACACACACAGACAACGTTCAATTTATAAATAAGTTTTGATAAAATCTAAATAACTGACTACGACTACAGATATTTTGCATATAATTCTATACTTTCACAGCAAACGTATGCAATGGATAAATTGTCATCTAACTGATCGTCCAAATCCTGATGAACAGAGCGAAAAGCAGAATATGGCCAGAGATTAGACAAGAACAGTGCGAACAATGAACGCCATAGTTATGACTAACAGTATAGCCCGGCGTTGCTCGGGTGTAATGAAAGCTTTAAAACTAATCCATGGTCCTGGAGCTCAGACTCTTTGGACGTTGGCACGAAAGACTAAAAAATTGTTTCCAGTTAAAGCGAAACCGTAGACTGAAAGTGAAATGAATGGCTGTAAGTCAAGTTTTGATTTCCTGATATCGATACCAAATAAGTTTTTTTTATTATCGTAAACTGAATTTTGAAGGCTAAATAAGGCCTCTGAGTAAATGGTATCATGGCTGAGACTAAGAACTAGAATTATACCTACTTAGAGCCAAACCCGAAGCAAAAACTAAAATAAAAGGGCTGAAAGAAATACAGACATACAGGCAGATAAACAGACACACACCCACAAACATCTTGCCTTATATATATATATATATATATATATATATATATATATATATATATATTATCGATTCTCTGCACTATTGTAAGAACTGCAACCTTAAAACTTCTGAATATCATTTCTTATGTCTTTGTCTATGAGTGTATCAAATTTGATTAAAATCGGGCCAATCCTTCTATAACCCGATTTTTTCGATTATCGATTTTTGATATCTACCTAAACACAAAGCCTAGCTAAGAACACTCGCAGACGCTGATAGTACAACTGTGTAAATTTTCAAGAAAATAGGTTTCAAGAAATATATAACTCCAGTTGACCAGAACAAGAAAATTAAAACTCAGACTAATCCAAACTAGATAGTGATAAAATATTTATGAATGTACCTTCCTCTTACGGAACTGCCTTCATGAATATCACAAATTATCATTACATCGAGCATACAACCACATCCCTATCAAGAAGACTTACTTTGCACCTTTCTGATCAGAACTTCATTAGGATCCATTTAAATACGCATGAGACATAAAATCTCATCGCTATATACTCGTAGAAAATACCAACATAATACATTCATCTAACTGCAGAAAATGCTTACAAATAATGGAAACCTTAATAATAAAAGACCACAATCCAGCTCTTAATAATATTAATTATAAATAGGATCACAATGTGCTGACTGTGTTATGTAATTAAAACATTTCTTCGGCTAAAGAAAATATATATTAAGGAAAATGAAAACATCCTTGATAACGGCAAATATTAATTACTTCCGAAATATACTGGTATAGCGGATTAGATTCAGGAATCTGAGAGCTGAGTTTTAATTCCAGTCAAGTTCATTACATTCACTTACATGCTAATACCCTTGGGAAAGGTATGACTCTATCTCTTCTCCCACAAGCTATGGGTAAAATAGCAAGACATACTAGTGCGGCATTCAGTCTAGGAGAAGGAAAACTGAATTCAAGACAGCCTCGAAGGGGTTAGGCTTCATCTGACTAGGTTGCTCAGGAAATTCCATTGGTGCAATGGCTGAAGTAAATTTCATGCCCTTTGACCCTGATTGATTATTGAACTCGTGATCGGGGCCGTGATATATTCACAAACTTCCTCGCTCTTTTGAACAAGAGTAAAGGTTTTTTCAATTGTATCTTGTTTAGGATTGACTTTTTGGTTCCATCTAAAGTCTTTTGCTTCTCTTTCGCTCCCAGTAACCCCCTGTGTCTTAGTGGCATTATGTCCTTGCTTGGGGTTAATTAATTAGTAGACATATTTACACTGGTTACATTGTTCGGGCTGTTGTTCTCATCTTTGTTGCCATGTTCACAACGTTTCGGCCGTTGTACGCTCCGACCTTCTTCGGTATCTGTCTATATTTCTCAGACGTTCTGATCAAAAACACAAAATAATGAGGAAAAATAACAAAATCGGAAACAAAACACCCTTGAGATCATCATCATCATCATCATCATCATCATCATCATCCGTTACGCCCAATGGTGTGTAGGGCAGCAACAAAGCTTCTCCACCTCTGCCTATCTTGGGCCAGACTAGTCAATGAACCCCAAGAGTACTGCATGGCTTTCATCTCATTCTCCACCGTACTTCTCCATGTCGTTCTTAGCCTTCCCCTCTTTCCTTTGCCATCTGAGGTCCAGTGTAGTGCTGTTCTTGTGATTGACCATGGATCTTTCCGGAGCACATGCCCAATCCATCTCCACCGCCTTCTTGTAATGATGGTGTCCATGTTCTCTTGCTTGCATCTCCTGAACAGGTCTTCATTGGAGATCTTCTCTGGCCATAATATTCTCAGTATTCGTCGGAGGCATATGGTGTGAAAGGATCGAAGTTTGGCGAGATCCGCCTTAGTCATTCTCCAACACTCATAGAGGAGAGTAGATACAACACAGCTCTGCTTTCGCTTGAGCTTGGTGTTTGTGCTGTACTGCGTTGATCTCCAGTCTGCTTTGAATATCCTCTTTCTTACCAACCTCGGGTCTGATGATACTGCCCAGGTAAGTGAATTTGTACGACGTAGATCTTCTCCATTCACTTTGACAGGAGCAGGTCTGTTCACGTTCAATGACATCATTTCAATCTTCTTATTGCTAATCCAGAATGTGCATTGTGGTGCATTGGATATCGACTCGGAACGAGAAATCGGGGAGCCGAGTTCGAATTCCAGCTGAATTCATTGAATTCACTTACGCGCAAATACCCCTGGGAAACGTATTAATCTGTCTCTTCCTTCCTGTTATGAGTTAAATAACAGGACAGATTGGGTTCTATAGCCTTGGTCGGCAACCAGTCTACCGCAGAAAGCAATGGCAACCTACTGCGGGATAATCTTCTGCCCAGTCAGTCATGTTTCTTTCGAGACATGATCGCCCAAGAGTGTATCACGTATGGCACTTAACTGACTGATTGCTAATCCGCAACTCTATCTGTTTCCCAAAAGTTTCCAGTCTGCTGGTCTTGTCCTGTATATGTCGGTGAGTATGGGACAACACCCCTGAGAATAGCTAGTGAAACCGTTGAAAAACGATACAGTAATTCCAGAATATTCTAACATTTCTTATTTCCAACAAAAAGGAAATA
>JBBBDQ010001875.1:50000-82500 GCA_037127315.1 Ascarosepion bandense
TTGGCTATATGTAGAGCTGCGTATATTGGCGTATTTTTGTGGAAGTGGGAGGAAAATTGGGAGGAAAATTAGTCGTCGTAATCAGTTTGTCTAACGATCACAAAAGAGTGAAACCCAGGGTCACAAACTCACACCTATCTATATGAATATGTCAGCTCTATCACTGGTATTGAGCGATTTCAAATAAGTACCGCGCATATATAATATATAAATAATATAATGCATATAACAAAGTGCATATATATATATATATATATATATATATATATATATATATCAGCAAAAAGTTCCTCGAACGAATTAATGAACAGATAAAACAAAAAACACAGATTACTCCAATGGTCAAACACTACTGACGTCATAAATTGGTTCAACAACATCAAAGAAAAAAACAACTGTTCTTTGATCTAATTTGACATAGTGGATTACTACCCGTCAATCACTAAGGACCTCTTTACCTTAGCACTGGAATTTGCCACACACTACACAGACCTAACAAAGGAGGAATATAATATCATAATGGCGGCCAAGACATCTGTTCTTATCCATAACCAAGAGCAATGGATAAAAAACAACGCTGTAAACCAATTTGACATCACAATGGGTGCGCTGGACTCCGCAGAGTCCTCTGATCTCATCGGTTTATTTACTCTGTATAATCTCACCGCTCACCAAGACATTAACACACAGGACATAGGGCTATATAGAGACGACGGTCTAATGATAGTAAAAAATTTCACACACTTTAAAACAGACAAAATCAGAAAACTAATACATAGAGAATTCAAAGTTTTAAATCTAAAAGTTATAGTCAACACAAATTTAAAAGTAGCAAACTTCCTCGATATCACACTAGATTCAATCAACAACAATTACAAACCATACATAAAACCCAATGAATACCCACTATACATCCACCCAAAGTCAAACCATCCCCTAGTATTATCGAACATATACCATCTTCCATAGAACATAGAATCAGCCAAAACTCGTCCAACAAAGAAATATTCAACAAACACAAAGCTCTCTACAACAAGTCATTATAGAAAAAGCGGCTACAGAAACCAAGACATAACAAACAACAACCCCAACAAGAAAAGTAGAAACAGAAAAATCATTTGGTACACACCTCCTTTCAACCAAATGATCAACACCAAATTAGGACAGAAGTTCCTTGAACTTAATTAAAAAACATTTCCCAACAAATAACCCCCTCAGTAAAATCTTCAACAAAAATACACTTAAACTTAGCTACAACTGCACAAACAACCTAGAAAAAATCATAACTAACCATAACAAATATATCCTAAATCAACACGTAAACCAAAATAAAACCGGCAACCAAAACACAACCAAACCCAACAGCGAAAACATGTGTAATTGTAGAAACCTAGCAACTGCCCACTACAAAATAAATGTAAAACAAACTCAATAATCTATCAATGCAACATAACATCCATCGAAAATCCAACTATAAATAAAGTGTATATCGGATCAACTAAGAATACTTTTAAGCAGCGCTGGTACTTGCACCTAACCTCATTTAAAAACAGCTTATATCGAAACCAAACATCCCTTACCACATACTTTTGGAAGCTAAAGGATTCAAAACAGAAACCCAAAGTAAAATGGAAAATCCTAGAAAAAACTAGAACTTGCAACTCACTTAACGACATCTGCCCTTGATGTCTAAGTTAAAAACTACACATTCTCCAGTACCCTAACAGCAACGATTTATTAAACCGTAGAGACGAATTAGCAGTAATATGCAAACATCGCAAATATTTCTCGCTAAAATTTAAGTAAAGAAAAAAAACACCCTAACCACGAAACCCCTCAAAAAACACAAAAAATACACACAACCAACCCTATAAATAAACAGAAAAAGAAAACAAACCCTATACAATACCAACAGAAAATAATGCAGTTGCAGCAGAATAGTAGATAAATAAATAAAAATATCGACACGATAAAAACAAAAAAATTTTAAAAAATTTTTAAAAAAAAAGCACACACCCCAATACAAAATAACATAAATTAAATTAAGAAACCAACCTCAAAACAAAACAACACCTACCAACCCCTAAACCAAATAACAACACGCAAGGCGCCAGCAGCCTAAACCCTCTCAAGATAAATAGATTAACCTATCCTGAACTCAGCCACAAACAAACACTTAACCCTAAGACCTTAAAAAGGTCAACAGAACTTAAAATACAGACCAACCCCTCTAACACACAAAAAAAAACAAATCCAACACAAATAAACGGGCTTTTCAACTAGATAATTCTCATTTCTAAAAAATCACCTGAAGATGAAGCCAACATAATGGGCTGGCTTCGAAACGCGAAACTTTTTTGTGTAGTGATACTATGAATTTATAAAAACATTGTAATAACCATTACAGTATAACGCTCTACATTTGTATCGAGCACTCTTTATAAAAGTAAATGCATGAACAAAAGGTTAAAAAACCTACGAGTTCAAAAACTTAGTTACATATATATATATATATATATATATATATATATATATATATATATATATAGTACTGTGCAAAAGTATGAGAGCAAGAAATAAACAATTTAATTAAATTAATTTTATTTTATTTACTAAACAATTGCTTTAACAAGAAAAAATACTTTTTACAAAATAAATTTAATATTTAGTATAATAGCCTTTTGCTTTGATCATATCCTTTATTATCTCAGGCATTGACATCACAAGTATCTTCAATGTATTTAATGGTATCTCCTGCCAAGCAGCTTGTATTTGTTCCCAAATTGTGTTTTGCGAAGTAACATTAGATTTATCAAATTTTTTTTATCCAAAATCTCCCATAGATGCTCAATAGAGTAGTTTAAAAAAAACTAGTTTAATAGAAAATAGGAAAAATTAAATATAACTTCTTTTTAATACATTTCTTTTATATCTAGTTTTAAATAATCAATATTTATTAGCAATTTACTTGGCTTTTCACCCTGTATTTGAAATTCAGTGATGTTTTTAGGAAAATCACCCCTGTCCTAATACTTTTGCACACTACCGGTAGTGTGCAAAAGTGTTAGGATAGGGATGATTTTAAACTTTATTTTGATGCCTCATAAAAGATAAAATAGTTCTTGTCTTAATACTTTTGCAGAGTATTATATATACACTAACGGAAGTAATTATTAGGTCATCCCAGTTTTTAAACAGAATTTATGTATTTCATACTATTTTTAGTATTTAGTGCCAAGTGGATAATTCTAAATGAAAATAGAATGATTCTTTTGTTAATACTGCACAATAACATGTGCATCAAATAACCTGTTCTGGTATCCAGTTTATGTGCTCTCTTCCCCATGCTAGTCTCTTCTTATTGGCTGGCCTAAGCAAAGGCTTCCTGGCTGCCTTGTAAAAATTTTCAAAGTAATAATAAAAAAAGAACCATTCTATTTTCATTTAGAATTATCCACTTGGCAATAAATACTAAAAATAGAATGAAATAAATAAAAAATTGGGGCGGCCTATATAGTGTAATGTATATAAAGAGAGAAAGAGAGACAAACAAACAGACAGACAGACAAAAGAAGAAACAATATGAGTACATATATATATATATATATATATATATATATATATATATATATATATATAGACTATCAGGCATAATTATTAGGCCACCCCAGTTTTTTAAAAGAAATGGTGCATTGAATACTACTTTTAGAATTTATTGCCGAGTGAATAGTTCGAAATGAAAATAGAATGGTTCTTTTGATATTATTAATTTGAAAAATTTTACAAGGCAAATAGCGACAATTTACTCATCGCCTGGGTAAATTTGTCTGAATTCATTGTAACTTGTTATTCATATTATTAGTATTTCTTTCATCTTATTTCTCTCGCTTTTCCACCAAGTAGTAATAGTCTTAAGTTGTTTGAATTTCTTATATGAAGCATTGGCAATTATTATTCATTTTTGACTAGTATTTCTTTCATCTTATTTCTCTTGCTTTCCCACAAAATAATAGTCTTAAATTGTCTGAATTACTTTGATAAAGCATTGGCAATTATTATTCATTTTTATTCGTATTTTTCATCTTATTTTTCTTGCATTTTATCACATCTTTCGGACATTTCAGACGCCCGTTCCACAAACGAATGATTTATTTCCCGTTTCGCTCTATGACTTTTACTTAATCTATTTTTATCTATTATCTTGACCTTGTGCCAAACCCCGTTCAATTTCGCTTAACTCCAAAATGGCGACATTGATTTGCTAATCACATTAGGGGAAGTGATCTGAAATATTTATTAAAATAGAACACGCGAGATTTCTTCTTAATCGTTTTATTTTTTTTCTTTTCCTACTTCGTCATATACTTCTAGACAGTCTATTATTTATCATGCTTGTTATTATTATTATTATTATTAGTAGTAGTAGTAGTAGTAGTAATAGTAGCGGTAGTAGTAGTCATCTCGCAAAGTGCATTATAAAATACGCCTACTTATCATCGGTTAACCTAATTCGTACAAATTGCGAGCTGGCAGAAAGAAATGAAAGAAAAAATATGAATAATAAATAAATTGGATACCGTTTTGTTTAAGATTTTTAATGTCTTCGCATGCGTGTAAAAGTTAATAGCAAAAATATGTTAGCGAGAAGAATTGTATGGCTCAGCATATCAACATGCTTATTTGACGTTACTTCAATTGTATAGAGTGGAACTGGATAGATAGATAGATAGATAGATAGATAGATAGATAGATAGATAGATAGATAGATATCCGAATGTGGTGTATCAATAGATAGATATCAATATATTTATACTGCTACATACAGAGAGAGGGAGAGAGAGGGGGGGCAGATTGAAATGAATGACCTGAAAATGATAGATTAGCAAATAGATAAAAAATGAATCAAATGAGATAGATAGATAGATAGATAGATAGATAGATAGATAGATAGATAGATAGATAGATAGATAAGATGAATGAGATAGATAGATAGATAGATAGATAGATAGATAGATAGATAGATATGATAGATGAGATAGATAAGAATGAATGAGATAGATAGATAGATAGATAGATAGATAGATAGATAGATAGATAAAGAAGTGAATGAGATAGATAGATAGATAGATAGATAGATAGATAGATAGATAGATAGATAGATAGTGAATGAGATAAGATAGAATAGATAGATAGATAGATAGATAGATAGATAGATAGATAGATAGATAGAATAAGAATAGATAGATAGATAGAATAGAACTAGAATGAGATAGATAGATAGATAGATAGATAGATAGATAGATAGATAGATAGATAGATAATGAACTGAATAGATAGATAGATAGATAGATAGATAGATAGATAGATAGATAGATAGATAGATAGATAGATAGATACTTGCATACAATCAACCAATTATTTCGTATTCTTTATTTGAATTCTTCTAACTGAAATAAGCCTATTTCTGATATGTTACGGACGGCGCAAATAAAGCTCACCAATTCCATAGCCCCTTTTTCTTTACTAGTAATGGTGTGTCTCAGGCAAGATAACCTAACGGAGCCCATCCCTCTTCATTTAGGTTTGAATTCATTCTTTTCTTTCTTCTTTGATTTACTGCAACTTTGAGGCAAGAAAGACCATTTATATCTGCTATTTACTCCATAGCTGTGGGTAGGAGAAAAGAGATTGATCGACACTTTTTCTCCAAGAGATTTGTGTTGAGGTGAGCGTGAATTTCTCGACAAGAATTCCAAAATCATCTCAACGATTTCTCTTCAAGCGTTAATAACATCCGCATACCCGTTGTTCATAGAATGGCTTTATGTAAACGTTACATTTAGTCGAAACACATGTTTGAGTGGGTGTGGCTGCTTTTAAGCATTGGGGTTTAATTTTCGATAAATATAAAAAATCTTCAACAAATTATTTACACTGTCCGGACTGTTGTCCTCATCTTTATTGGCATGTTTACGACGTTTAGACCGTTGCACGCTCCGATCTTCTTCAGCTTCTAGAAATTTTTAATTGGACCCTTTATTTCGATCACAGGGGTATATCATTCTCATTCTAAATGCGATGCCACTTCCGGATGGCATGTAGTTATCTTCTTTTAGCTCAACTCTCAACTTATTTATTCACCACTGCTGTAGCCAAAACTTTTTTTAAAAATTTAAATGCGGCGTCAATTGCCATCATCTGTTTTCTTGAACTCTTTTAATCTTTTATCCTTTCTTCAATACGGCCTGTACCCAGTCTTTTCTCTCATTGTATCTCCCTGTACACTAGAGACGGCTCATGTTTAAACATAATAGACGTTCATTGTCTCTTATATTTAACAGTATATGCTTAGAAAATTATTTGCTGCCTCGATACACTATATATATATATATATATATATATATATATATATATATATATATATATATATATATAGTTGTGGCTCTGGGAGCAATAGTCCTATGGGTAAAAGGAGCTCAGCAGAGTTCCACCACGGAATATGTGAATGAACGGCGCTATATCAAGTTTAATTCGTTACCTCTTCGTCATCGGGGGCCTGTGGTATGGTTGGTATGACGTTCGCTAAATAGCGAAACTGTCTGGGTTTCAATTTCTGGTAGTGGGTGAGCACTACTGATGAGTCCCAAATATGAGATGAAACGGCCGTCTAGTGCATTCTGCTGAGGTCGAATAAGAACTTGATAAGTTACTTTATATATATTGTGACTTTTTATTACAATGGTTTATAAAAGCATTGTGTGACTATACAAAAACGTTTCGGGTTTCAGAACAATACTGTTCTTCGGGTGATATTTTTTTTTTAATTATGAAAATGATTTATTTAGAAATTATAAGATGAATTCATGATTATTGGGAAACTGAAAGGGTAGCAGTGTAAGAAGTAGGTAAAGAATATGCTTGTAAGTGTGTCAATATTGTTTAATCAAAAATGAGATTTAGGTAACTAAGGAGGTGAAGATTTGGGTCGCGAAAAGAAACAGGATTTTCTGGTGTCAAGGTAAGTCACTTTTTAATTTTTCTGGGTAAAATACATAGTGGGACCATACATTATTTAAATGGGTAGACTAATTTTTAACAGCAGGTTGAATTTTTCTGGGTTTTTTTTTTTTTTTTTTTTTGATTCTGTACTCCCTCATGAGTCAAGGGGCTGGAATGTTTAGGTTAGAATCAGAATTAAATAATTATGATATACTAAGGTATATTGTAGTTATAAAATAAATAAATAATCTGTGGGTCATTTATTTTAGTAAAATAATTTTTAATTTATAAGTTATATTAGGGCATAAGTTATAGATGGATTATTGTATTTAATTAAGTTATCAAAAATATTTTTCTGGGTACGAGACAGTGAAATTATATATTATTTAAATGGGTAAACAATAATTTCTAACACCAGGTTGGACTTTATGGATTGTTTTAAAATTAAATTTTGTACTACCTCTTGAGTAAAAGGGCTGGAATCTTTAGGTTAAAATTAGAATTATAAATAATAATAGCAACAAAATGCTTGAACGTTGGGTTTTAATCTACCTGTTCTTTCACTTTCTTATAATATATATATATATATTCACTTTCTTATAATATATATATATATTCACTTTCTTATTATATATATATATATTCACTTTCTATATATATATATATATATATATATATATATATATATATATATATTCACTTTCTTACAAAATATACACTACCAGCCATAATTATTAGGCCACTCCAGATTTTTTTTTTAAGAAATGATGTATTTTATACAATTTTTAGTATTGATCCCCAAATGAAAATAGAATGATGCTTTTGTTATTATTACTTTGCAAAATTTATCAAAGCAAGGATGAATTCTTTCGAATCACCCTAAAATTTCTCCATTCTTTCATTGATGAAACTGCAATATAGGTAATTATTAAATATTTATAAATTCATTTGACGCACATGTTATTGTGCAATATTAACAAAAGAACCATTCTATTTTCATTTACAATTATTTTCTTGACAATAAATACTAAAAAATATTATGATTTACATCATTTTAAAAAAACAACGGGGATTGCCTAATAATTATTGCCGGTAGTGTGTATATATATATATATATATATATATATAGGAAGAGAAGAATATGATATGATATCATACATCTATAACGGTCAACGAACAGCTCGGGTCAAAGTTCAACTCTTTCACCAAGGAAGATTTTTGGATATCTAGGTCAGAGACGTTGTCCAGAGCTGGAATCAAATAACTTTAGTTAACCCCTCACCCTCTTATGCAGTTACTCTATCTGTCCTTTTCTCTCTCTTTTCTCCTTCTAATGTTTATTCTTTCCCCCCCACCCTTTTTCTATCCCACGTGACATCGTCTGGACAAATTTAAGACATCCACTGTTATATGAAGCTGGTTTGAAAAGCGGCCGGAACAGCGAAATACAGTATTACCAATGGATTTGTAAAATATCTAACTTTTGTTTCCTAAGCATATATATATATATATATATATATATATATCAGCATGCGGTGTAGATATAAAAGAATCCAAAGGAGTATCCTGTACATACAGTGGTAGGTTAACTCTCTAAGAGAGCTCTAAATATATATGTATATAAATACATATAGAGCAAATATATATATATATATATATATATATATATATATATATATATATATATATCAACCTACTTTGCTTACGTTTCAAATCTACGGGTCAGCAGTCTAACTGACTTGCTGAATGTATCTTTAGATTTTAGTTGACATCCGCTGTTATGCGTGTTCTTTGATTATATGTTGCGTATGTATATATATATATATGTGTGTGTGTGTGTGTGTGTGTGTGTGTGTGTGTGTGTGTGTGTGTGTCTGTGTGTGTGTGTGTGTGTGTGTGCGTGCGTGTGTGCGTGTGGTTATGTGTGTGCTTATGTATGAATATGTGTGTGTATTCGCCGAACTGATGTAATGATGTATTTTTCTTAAATTTTCTCTTTTAAGGGAGTGACCTTTATTTTTATTCGGTTTTTCTTCTTTTTTTTCTTTTTTTTGAGGTCTTTGTGAATTTCATTCGTGTAAAATCTTTTGTACTATGAAGACGGAAGCTGATAATGGTTCACCTTACATAGGCCTACACACCCGATTTACAAATAAACTTACAATAGCAATTAAGATAAAGCATTTAATCAACATTTCAGAAATGTATTGTTAAACTGGTTTTGGTTAATAACAAGAAAATTTTATGTT
This sequence comes from Ascarosepion bandense, assembly GCA_037127315.1. Classification (NCBI taxonomy): domain Eukaryota; kingdom Metazoa; phylum Mollusca; class Cephalopoda; order Sepiida; family Sepiidae; genus Ascarosepion; species Ascarosepion bandense. The sequence continues at coordinate 59,249 of JBBBDQ010001875.1, forward strand.
AAACAATAGTAAATTAAATATCGATACTGTCTTTATGAATGTGCTTTGCTTTTTATATACAGTACTGTGCAAAAGTATTAGGACAAGAACTATTTCATCTTTTATGAGGCATATTGACAGAAAAACTATTTAATTAAAGTAATTTTATTTGATTTACTCAACCAATGCTTTAACAAGAAAAATACTTGTTACAAAATAAATTTAATATTTAGTATAATAGCCTTTTGCTTTGATCACAGCCTTCATTATGTAAGGCATTGACATCACAAGCTTCTTCAATGTATCTAATGGTATCTCCTGCCAAGCAGCTTGTATTTGTTCCTAAAGTGTGTCTTGCAAAGTAACATTAGATTTATCAATTCGAGAGGTGGTAATAAGAAAAGTCAGTCATATCCAACGATAATAAAATAATGAGTAGTTTCAAAATAACTTGTTTAATAGAAAATAGCAAAAATTAAATATAACTTCTTTTTAATACATTTCTTTTGCACATATATATATATATATATATATATATATATATATATATATATATATATATATCAGCAGGGCTTATTCTTACCGCCAAGAAAGTGGCTCGATGCGACTTATCGGGCAAACCGCCTCAGCTGAAATGTAGTGGAAAGACTATAATTGATTTCATTGCTAGGTCAGCTGCTAAGAAAGTTGATTCTCTAGAATCTATCTTACATATCTATATGTTTACGATTCACACCTGCTTAGAATAATGCTGCCACATATGTTCCGGTGCCTCTGCTATTTACCTTGAGTTCCCTGAAAAGACCCAAAGAAGAATCAGCAATATTATTGGTCAAGATCTGGCAGGTCGGCTTCAGTCTCTTTTCTATCGCCGTAAGGTTGCCTCCCTGTGTTTTTTCTATAAATACTTCCATTATTGTTCGGATGAGCTCATCACTATGATACCTAGACTTTTTTTTTAATTTAAACAGAGTGGATATCTTCTCGGAATAACAAACCGTAGAGCCGTGTTCGAATTACAGTTTAATCCGTTGCGTTCACTTGCGCTCAATTACTCTTTCGGATAAAATTAATTCATCTAATCTCTCTTCGACTATGGATGAAACTGAAGAACGGATTGGATTCTATAGCTGTTACGGTGCCCGATCTATAGAAATGGACTCTTCCTCCGTCAATAAATACTAACGTGACTTCCGGAGACGCAGCTGTGAGGCAGTCGTGAGACAGTCTAGAGACAGTCAAGACGCAGCGTTACTATACCGTTTGGACTTACACCTCTATTTTGCTGATTACTAACACTTATTATTGTATATATATGTTCTTGTTATTCTAATACACTGTTTGAACTTACCTTCTTGTTTCCGTGTCTTTCTTCCTGGCCCAAACAGACCACAACAACTTAGCGACGAAGATATAGCTTTGGTTGGCAACCAGTCTACAGCAGAAAAAAATGGCAACATGCTGCGGAAAAATCTTCTGCCTAATCAGTCATGGATCGAAAGACAAATGATCCCACATGCGTGTATCACGTTTATGTATTGATTATAATAGAGAATCAATCGCCCGAATGTATATTATATAGCAACAACAGTCCATGATGGTCACAAAGTCAGGGATCAGTTTGTGTATTGATTATAATAGAGAATCAATCTCCCGAATGTATATTATATAGCAACAACAGTCCATGATGGTCACAAAGTTAGGGACCAGTTTATGTATTGATTATAATAGAAAATCAATCTCCCGAGTGAATATTATCTAACAACAACAGTCCATGGTGTCACAAAATCAGGGATCAGTTTATGTAGTGATTATAATAGAGAATCAATTTCCCGAATGTATATTATATAGCAACAAAAGTTCATGATGGTCACAAAGTCAGGGATCAGTTTTTTATTGATTATAATAGAGAATCGATTTCCCGAATGTATATTATATAACAACAACAGACCCATAACGTCACAAAAACAGGGATCAGTGTATGTATTGATTATAATAGAAAATCAATCTCCCGAATGTATATTATATAACAACAACAGTCCATGATGGTCACAAAGTCTGGGATCAGTTTATGTATTGATTATAATAGAGAATCTATTTCCCGAATGCATATTATATAAGAACAACAGTCAAATGATGATCACAAAATAAGGGCTCAGTTTTTGTATTGATTATAATAGAGACTCAATCTACCGAATGTATGTTATATAGTGACAACCGTCCATGACGGTCACAAATTCAGGGATCAGTAACGGATTGAAGGTAATTTTGACAACGTTCATGGATATAGAGTTTCCTCTTTGCATCTGTTGACCATGTCCATCATAAGTTCAAAATATCCTCGCAGCACGGAATCTGTTCAATGCAACAACGTCAAAGATTATCACTTCCGAATCAGACACTCTCCTGAATCGGATTTGATCTCCAATACTCGGAAAAATATGGCCGCCTTTTAAACACGTCGCATTGAATATTTAGAGCTTCCTGATTGGTTAAGCCTTCTATTGATGAACTATAAAATGGGTTAGCTCATGGGTGTCTCACCAGTATAAATAAGTACCAAAAAGTCCAACAACGATCTCAACTGGAATTCGAACTCGGCTCTCCAGTTTCTCGCTCCGATATCCACTGCACCACAACACATGTCGGTTATAATATTTTTTTTAAAATAAAATAAAGAAGGTAGGAAATAATGTCGGGTTATAAATAAAAATTCGCTAATTCTTTATTAGTTACAAAAAACTTCATACATTTATAGCGACATTGAGAAGAGATCAAATCGCGTCTTTGCTAAAAAAATCTTTGGTGCAAAATAAACACAGGCAGTACTGACCGGGTTTCGAACTTGTTCGCGGATTCCGTGGCAACTCATTTTCACTTCCAGTCAAACACATTCATGCATTTAATTATTGCTGTACTAGCAGTATAACCCAGTGTTGCTCAGGTGTAATGAAAGCTTTAAAACTAATCCATGGTCCTGGAGCTCAGACTCAGCCCAAAGTATATTTGAAATAATAAAATAATTGCGACAATTTACCAATCGCACCTAATATATATATATATATATATATATATATATATATACTAGCAGTATAGCCCGGCGTCGCTCGGATGTAATGAAAGCTTAAAAATAATCCATGGTTCTGGAGCTCAGACTCACCCTAAAGAACATTTGTGTGAAGTTTACTGACAATCAGAAAAAAATTGTGGATTTGTATAAAGGACATATAGACAGATAAACAGACACACACAGACATCTTGCCTTATATATATATATATATATATATATTATCGATTTTCTGCACTATTTTAAGAACTGCAACCTTGAAACTTCTGAATATCGTTTATGTCTTTGTCTATGAGTGTATCAAATTTGATTAAAATCGGCCCACTCCTTCTATGACCCGATTTTTTCGATTATCGATTTTCGATATTTATCGGGGGTACCTCGACACAAAACCTAGCTAAAAACACTCGCAGACGCTTATAGTACAACTGTGTAAATTTTCAAGAAAATCAATTCAGCAGTTTCGGAGTCTATAGGTAACGGACACACAGACACACACACACACACACACACACACACACAGACAAAATTCCATTTATAAATAAGTTTAGATTAGATGTATGCGTTCTACATTTTAACCACGTCCATGTAAATGAACGAATCAAGCTGCGTAGCACACATGAAAAGATCAACAATATTTCAAAGAAAATTATTAGGCATGTCAGAAAACAAAATGGCTTCCACAAAAAAAAATAAAACTGTTTTGCGTATATGCATGGTTCAGTGAACATCTAGCAAAAAAGTTTCACCGGTAAAATCAACCTTAGCAACATGAATGCATTTGTCACGGAGTCCTTCAGGTTAAATTGCGCTCCTTTATAAACAGATCCAGTTAATAATATTCTCGTATTTTTACCCTCAATTCAAAAAAGCGTATGACCGGACGATATTATGGAAAAGCTTTCATCCATTTTTTGCTACGTTATTTGATATTTCCATAATTCTTCATTCCATATTTGTTTTTGTTTTTGTTTTTGTTTTTTTTTTGTTTTTTTGTTTTTTGTTTTTGTTTTTTTGCTTTTTGTTTTTTTGCTTTTTGGTGGGGTTGTTACCATTTTCACGCTAATTTTATCATCATCATTATTACTATCATCATCATCATATTTCAATTTTTGCTATGGTCACACTACCTATCAAAGAAGATATAAGGCAAGAAAACTTAAGGCAAGAAGACGTAAGGCAAGAAGACGTAAGGCAAGAAGACGTAAGGCAAGAAGACGTAAAGTAAGTAGTAATGCGTTGCTATGGCTACATTTCATAATAAGTTTTTCTAACTCTCATGAAATCCCTAAGTTACCTGGACAAATTCTTCTTTGTATGTGAGCTGTACTTATCAAGACATTTTTTGTATATTTCTTAAACTTGGATTTCCAGGGAATTTTTCAATGCATTGTTGGTCAGTGACTCAGTTAAATGCCATGCGTGATCCATGCTTGGGCGATCATGTCTCGAAAGAGACATGACTGACTGGGCAGAAGATTATCCCGCAATAGGTTGCAATTGCTTTCTGCGGTAGACTGGTTGCCAACCAAGGTTATAGAACCGAATCTGCCCTGTTATTTGACTCATACATAGAGGGGAAAAAGATGTATTATATTGTTAAGTAGTAATTAGTAGGGAATCAGTTTATTTATAACAATATATAACAGTTCCCCCACTTTATGCCCAGTAGAAGCTTTAATCTTGTTTTCAACTGTTATATTCAGTCAGTCAGTTAAATGCCATTCGTGATGCACGCTTGGGTGATGATGTCTCTAAAGAGACATAACTGACTGGCAGAAGATTATCTTGCTGTAGGTTGCCATTACTTTCTGCAATAGACTGGTTACCAGCCAAGGCTATAAAACCCAATCTGTCCTGTTATTTGACTCGTAGCTAGAGGGGGAAGAATTGTATTATATTATTACATAGTAATTAGTGGGGGATCAGTTTATTAATTTATAACAATAGAAAAAAGATCCCCCGCTTTATGACCATTAGACGCCTTATTCATGATTCCAACTATTCAGTCAGTTAAGTGCCATACGTGATACACGCTTTGGGCGATCATGTCTCGAAAGAGACATGAATGACTGGGCAGAAGATTATCCCGCAGTAAGTTGCCTTTACTTTCTGCCGTAGACTGGTTGCCGACTAAGGTTATAGAACCCAATCTGTCCTGTTATTTATCTCATAACTGGAGGGAAGAGACGGATTAATACCTTTCCTAAGGGCATTTGGACGTAAGTGAATGCAAGATATTCAACTGGAATTCGAACTCGGCTCCCCGATTTATCGTTCCGAGCCGATATCCACTGGTACTATTCCTGTTTTCAATTTCTACTTTTTTTTATTTTGATGTCCAGGTCTTTTTACTTAGATTTTCAAATTCCTTGGTTGCTATGTTACAGTTCGTTGAGCAAGCCATATTAATTAGTAGGCAAGTTTTTTTTTCATTTTTTTTTTCCTTTTTGGTTTTTGACAATTTTATCCGTTCTATTTGCTTCAAACTATTATTATTATTATGTCATTTTTCATTATATTTTGATTTCTGCTATGGTCGTACTACCTACCAAGTCTGCAGAAAGGCCTAACGCAGGTCGTGGTGTGTTGTTATGGTTCCATTTCATGTTTTTTCTATCTCCTCTATCATCCCTAGCGTTACATAGACAAAGTTCTCCTTAGTGTGTGGGCTGTACAAGACAATTTTTGTATATCTTTTAAGCTTGGGTTTCCAGGGATTTTTTCAATGTGTTGTTTTGTTCCTTTTTTTATCATTCCAAGTGCACCTACTATCACTGGCACGACTCTTCTTCTTCTTCTTCTTCTTCTTCTTCTTATTATTATTATTATTATTATTATTGGTGCGAGGGTAGACCTTGTCCATGTCGGCGCGGAGGGCCGGTTGATCGTGGCCGATGTTGCTTTAAACATTAGTTCGTTTCGGATCGTTCCGGTTTATGCGCCCAACGACCGGGACGAGCGTGTCTCGTGTTTCCATCAGTTGGGGCCGTTCCTGGTGGGCTCTTCGCGCATAGTCTTAGTGGGAGACTGGAATGCTATCCTTCACCCCAAGCTAGATAGAGGGCGGGAATCAAGTGGGAGGTCAGTGATCGTAGCCTGGTTGATCTGATCGATCACCCTGGGGGGAAGATGTGGACTTAGGCACTTAATTGGCCGTCTACCCAGGTAGCCAGATATCTGGATAGAATATTAGTGAGAATTGTCGATTTAGATTTGCTAGATTGTCCTACGTTCCACTGGTTAGGCTATTCGGACCACAAACTCGTTTGTCTCCGGATGGTGTTAGACTGTAGGCCTAGATTGGCTACACACTGGAAGTTCAATGTGTCTTTACTGGACAAGCTGGACTTCCGGCAACAGCTAACTAGATTAGTGCAGCGGGAATTAGTCGGGGCGATTCTTGGGAATAGATGGTGGGAGCGTCTTAACGATAGCATTATGTCTTTCACCGCTAATTATAGCCGTCGACTCGCCTTAACTAAGGCGAAGACACTTAAATATAGTCTGTCCCGGGCGAAGGCAGGCGGAATCTCCTAGAGATAGCATTAGCTAGGCAAGCCCTGGAAAGGTTGGCTAGTAAGCGTTACTGAGATCAGGTTGTTAGGCATAGGTTAAATAAAATGTCTAACGAAGCCGTGAGCATGGATGCAGGATTGCTCAAGGAAGAGATTTGTTGAGGTGGCGATCGAGGTTAAGATAAAAGAGGTCGACCGCCGATATCTGCGAGATGTTTCGGCGGTATTTCGAGAGCTGCTTTATCACAGAGCCTGGTCTCCGTGTTGAGAAGTTTCGCATCTATTTAGCTGGCTTTCCTCGTCTTGGTCCGACTGAAGCAGCTAGCTGCGAGGGTGAGATCATGGAGGGTGAAGTTCACTTGACATTGAAGTGGGTCGGCAATGGCAAATCTCCGGGACATGATGGTCTACGCTATGAATTGTACATGAAGCTGTCGCACATCTTTGTGTCGATTTTGACGGTGGTCTTCAACAACTGGTTCCGCCGGGGTTCCGTGCCCGACCGGATTTCCATGGGTGTGATCACACTGTTGAAAAAAGTCAAGGGTGTTGAGGAGGGCTTAGGTGATTACAAGCCTATAACTCTGCTAAACGCAGAGTTAAAGATTTTGGCCAAGATCCTGATGTCAGTTGCCGAGATTCTGTTGAGACCTGAGCAGACTTGTGCTGTGAAAAGCCGAACAATTCAGAGCAACCTGCACTTGATCCGCACGATCCTAGAGGGTGTAAATACGACGAACAAGCCGCGCTAATCAATTTGGATCAGTCCAAGGCATTTGATAATATCGACCATCAATATCTAGCAGCTGTCCTTAAGGCCACCGGATTCAAAGCCGACTTCTGCAAGTGGATCAACCTGCTGATCCACCCCACTGCTGTGGTACAGGCGAACGGAAAGCGATCAGGGGCTTTTGCTGTTTCGGTAGGTTCGTCAGAGTTGTCCGCTCTCGTCCCTACTTTAACTTTGGCGTTCGAGGCTCTCCCTCGCCGGCTGAGGGACAGGGCATGCAGTCCGGCACTACACGGAATCGCTGTCCCTGGTGGTGCTCGATACAGGTTTTCTGCATTCGCCAATGACGTATCCATTTTCGTGTCATCCCGGGATGACATTGAGGTAGTACAGAAGGCACTTGAACGGTACGAGAAGGTGACAGGGGCCAAAATTCACCGCGACAAGTCTTCCTGTTTACGGTTAGGTGCCTGAAAGGGCGTTGCTTTCCTGGGGCCCTTCAGTTGAGTTGATGGATCTGTCCGCATCTTGGAGTGTGTTTAGGCCGGATCTCCAGCTAAAGAAGAATACTGGAAAATGTCGGAGCGTCGGTCCAGACTTGGCTTGACGGCGGTTGTCCGTGAAGAGGAGGGCTGAGGTCTGTGTTACATACGTCTTTCCCCTCATTCTTTACCTGTTGTCTGTACCGGAACCGGAGGAAGGCGATCGAGCGCTTGTTGTCCATGCTCTTGTGGGGTGGACGCAAGTATCAGTTCCACAATGAAGTCAACGCCAAATGTCCGTGTCGGGTGGGGGAGGCTGAGAATGCTACATGTGGTGAGTCATCGATACGCCTCGAGGTTGGCTTTCCTTTTTTATGCGTGTCTCAAATCCTCTTGAGCTGGGAGTAATCTCATTGGTTAAAGATTACTCCCAGCTCGCATCATGAGGCAGAATGATTTTTTACCCTTGGCAGAAGTTTAACATGCAGTAGGTTGACATTACTTTCTCCAGTAGACTGGTTCTAGCCAAGGCTATAAAACCCTATCTATCTTGTTATTTAACCCATAACTGGAGGATAGAGACGGGTTAGTACCTTTCCCAATGGTATTTGCGCGTAGGTGAACGTAACAAATTTAACTGGAATTCGAAATCGGCTTCCTGATTTCTCGTTCCTTGCCGATATCCACTGCACCACAACGCACATCCCCTATTACCTATCATACCTATTAGATTCTCGTAAAAGTTTCAAATTTTCCAATGCAAATATTGGCCCGTTTTATTATGTAGAAGTTTGTATTCACTTGATACTACGTCACACTGTTCAGCCTGATAAAATCATTTCTTTTGTTCTGAATATTTATCACAGAATCTGCATTTCGGGTTAACTCAATTTTTTAGTATGTGTGCTTGGTAATTTCTAGTTAGGAAGCCTGAGTTCTGTGCAGCAAGAATAAAAGCTTCGGTTTTAGCTCTTAACCTTGCACTACGTACCTACTGGTGGTACGGGGTTTGTCTTGATCAGCTTCTTTTTATGGGCAAACAATTTTTTTTATAAGCGTTTCACCCCGAGCAAGGCATGTCATTGCCACTACTGCGCAGGGGGCTACATAGAGTGGAGAAAGGATGATTAAATATAGGAAATGTCAGAGGGTGGGTGATAGGCGGGTAGGGATACTGAGAATGGATAAATATAAGAAATGTCAGAGGGTGGGTGATAGGCGGGTAAGGATACAGAGAATGAGGGTTGGGTAGATGAGAGTGTTCTGAGAATAATTGGGAATTAGTGTGATAGGAGGTGTCTTTTGACTCTACATTTAAACACCTGGAGATTGTAGCTGTCGGGAAAGCAGACTTGTGGAAGGGAGCTCCACAGGCGGGAAGCACGAGAAAAGAAGCTGTTGGAGTAGAATTTACGGTTACATCTTATTTGTTTAACTGTAAAAGGGTGGGACCTAGTTGCTAATCTAGTATCTCGTGTAAATTCATGCTTAGGCAGCACCAGAGATCTAAGCTCATCGGAGCAGAAGCCATGAAAGTACTTGTAGAAGAAGCACAGGGAAGCCACATCACGCCGGTGAGAGAGTGGTTACAGCCGGTCTGCCAAGTCGGTATTAACCACGTTACAGATCCTCCTTTGTATTTTGTCAAGAAGCCCAAGGAGAGCAGCAGGGGCACCCGACCAGATATGGCAGCAATAATTGACCAACATTTTTGAATTTCGTTAAAAGCATTTACTTGTGCCTTCTCTTTTTTAGGTTCTTTGCCGCTGCAGTAAATGTATGATGGCTTATTTGAGCTTTTTCACACAATTGAAAATCTTTTTTGAATTTGATGGCTTCCTTTATTGCTGAATAAATATTCTTTCTTTTTTTTTTCATTTTCTTTGATACAAATTATCATCTAGTCTTCTGTAGTCTCCAGGTATCTTTGATGATCTATTGTAAGACAAGACCACAACAAGACAGGTATCTTTGAAGACCGATTGGTGCGGTTTTGTAAGACAGTTCTAGTTGAACTGATCATCTACCCATTTCAGATCTGGGACCATACAGACGATCAACATTAGACTTAGGGTGACTGATTTTTTTGTCTTACTGTATTGCCGAATAAATTATCTTATTTATTTCATGTTCTTTGACACAAATCATTATTTAGACTTCTGTAGTTTTCATTAATTATTTATTGTTTTTCTGTCGCGTTTGTTTGTTTGTTTATCCGTGGTCAAAATTTCTCAAGACCCCGCCCAGAATGAATTCGGATGAAACTTTCAGGGATGATAGGTCTCATGACTGGCACCGGCTAATTAGAATTTGGGTTTGATCTGGTACGGAATAAAGTTTCTGGGTTATTTTTCCTTTTTTTCTACTTATATTTTTTCGTACGTTTCCCATGCCAAATACTGAATTACCTCCCCTAGATTGCTTTACATTATTACATTTTTTAACTATTTTTCACAAAAATATCATTATTTATAATATAAATTGATTATTTCTTATCCAAAAGAAAAGAATACATTATTTTCTCTTTTTATGAGTATAACACGCATATATATATATATATATATATATATATATATATATAACAGGATATTTTTGGCCGATCTTAAGGGCTCGGAAACCTCACTTTAAAAATGGCCTTGTGCGTATTCCGACTATGTGAAGAGGCAGATAAAAATAGTAGTTTACTAGCGAGTCTTTTATTCCCAACCTCCGTTTGGTGATTACTCACCCACTAAACTTTTAGAGTTACAACAATAAATATATACATGTGTGTGTGTGTGTGTGTGTGTGTGTGTGTGTGTGTGTGTGTGTGTGTGTGTGTAATTGCGGTCACTGCAGGAGGGGAAATCTACGGAAGATGTGAGAAGTACCCTGGAGTATGATTTTCCGCAAGAGGTTAGACATTCCATCATGGTATTTTTACTGAACATTTTTGCAAAATAATTGCACAACCTAACTTCAAAGACATTTTTCATGGATGAAGCCCTTCGTAAGGTACTGACTGCACTTTTTTTTATAATCGTCTCACCCCAAGCAAGGCAGAACTGCCACTGGTGCGCAGGGTGTTGCATAATAGGAGAGTGAAGAGAGGAGAACAAGCGACAGTAAGTCGGAGAATGGGTAAAAGAAGGGCGGGTACATTGGTGTAAAGAGAGCTGCGTGAGAGCAAAGTGTAAACTGAGAAGAAGGATGAGTTTCAAGTAGATAAGTGATGACAGTTGACATTACATTTAAACTCTTGGAGATTGTAGCTATCAGGGAAACAGGATTATGGAAGGGAGTTCCACAGGTGGGAAGAGCGAGAAAAGAAACTGTGAGAGTAGAAGTTGTGGTTACAATTTTTCACATAAAAAGGATGGGACATTGTTACCCAGTCTATTAGTTCGTGTAAATTCTCTCCTTGATATTAATTATAATTTTCTTTTTTGTTTCCATTTTCTTTAAAACTTTTTCGTTGATTATACATTAGCTCTATTGTATCCTCAACACCCTTTTGTAGAACCAGGGGCTTTTCCTTTTATGTTCCGTGACCCTTCAGGACATTGGCAATCATAGCTCTCCACAATTTTCTGTATTTTGTAGCTTTTAATAAACTTTTCTCTTTTTGTTATCTCTCCTAAACCGTGTTTTGCCAGCCATTTACTCAAGCTCGCTTTTCTTCTATGTGCCATGTTCTTTCAGGTTGTTAGCAATCATGGCTCTCCACAAATTTCCTGTCCTTTATAGCTGTTAATAAATTTTGGCCTTTTATTATCTCTCCTAAATCTTGTTCTGCCATCTATTTACTCAAGCTCGCGAGGTAGCTTATGACTCGTTTTCCCCTGTCTCTCCTGCTTTCAATCTGCCCTGTGCGTATTACATTTTCCAAACCCTCTTTCCTGATTATGTGCTCTAGAAATTTCAACTCTTTCTGGTGTTAAATAGGAGTCATTTTTGTTTCCATTTTCTCTAAAACTTTATTGTTGCTCACATGTTTGGTACATGATATTCTCAGCATCCTCCTGTAGAACCACGTTTGTGCTGCCTCAAGTCTCCTCTTCATCTGTGGAGATTATCCAGAATTCACTGCCATGCAGGAATAATATTATGTAACAGTTCAGTATCATTAATTAATGAAAATGTTATTAATCAGTAAATGTGCTTCAAGTTTTTTAAGCATTTACCTTTTCTTTTCTAGTTTTAACAATTAATTCTTCCATTCTCTCTTTCCATGGTTTTCTCTCCTCATCTTTGTCTTGCTTCTCCGAAATGCCACCACCAAAATGTTCTTCGGCAACCAATTTACCTGGAAATTTGATCAATGCAAAAAGAAACAGGTGAGACAAGTCATTTACTTAGACTCAAAGAAGTTTTTTCTTTCTTTTAAGGTTTGGAAATTTCAAAGTCCTACATACATTCTTTTACTATATAGCATGTCCCTTCAGGACATTGGCAATCATGGCACTCAGTTTCCTGTCCTTTGTAGCTCTTTAAAAAAATTGGCTTTTATTATCTCTCCTAAATCTTATTCTGTCATCCATTTGCTCAAACTCATTCTTCTTCTTCTATGTGCCATGTCTTTTCAGGATGTTGACGTACATGGCTCTCCACAATTTCCTGTACTTTGTAGCTCTCAATAAACTTTTGTCTTTTTGTTATCTCTCCTAAACCTTGTTTTGCCATCCATTTACTTAAGCTTGCTTTTCTTCTATGTGCCATGTCCTTTCAGGTTGTTAGTAATCATGGCTCTCCACAATTTCCTGTCCTTTGTAGCTGTTCATTTTTGTTTTTGTTGCTATGTGATGTCAGTTCTTCAATACGGTAGTGAATGCTGGACAATATCATCGAAGATGAGGAAAAGCTTGAAGCAGCGGAAATGTGGTTCTACAGAAGGATGCTGCGGATATCATGGATCGAGCATGCGAGCAATGATGTGTTGGAAAGAATGGCAATCAAAAGAAAATTAATACTGAGCATCAGAAAGAGACAACTGAAGTTCCTGGGACATGCAATGAGGAAGGAGGGTTTGGAGAACTTGATACTGACAGGTCAGATAGAAGGAAAAAGAGACCGAGGAAAGCAGCGGATAACATATATAAGGGGCCTGATAAGGTGGATGACGGAACGGGGGTTGCGAGGTGTAACAGGAAAAATCATACTAAGAGCCACCAGAGATAGGGAGACGAGGAAAACCGTGATCTCCTACGTCCTGAAAGGACAGGGTACATAGAAAAAGTTTTCTCTCCTAAAACCTCTTCTGCCATCCATTTACACCCAGATCCTCAGGTAGATTATGTACTGTTTTTCCTTCCCTTTACCTTCAGTATATAATGTGAGTATCAAATTTTCCAAGCCCACTTTCCTCTTTAATTGCCCTACAAATTTCCAACCTCTTTTTTTAACGTTAATTGTAACTGTTCTTTTTGTTTCCATTTTCTCTAAAACATTGTCGTTACTGACATATTCGGTTCATGGTATCCTCAGCATCTTTCTGTATAATCACTTTTTTATTGCTTCAAGTTTCAATTTATCTTTGATTACCTAACAGTCATTGCCATATAAGAGAACAGATATCAGATAAGATTTCAGTTCTCTTTTCTTGTCTCGAAAGAAATTTTCCAGTTTCTTCATATTCTGCTTAGCTTTTGGAATGCTTCTTTGACTATGCCAGTATGCCTTCGGTTTTCAGTGTCACACTTTTGATAAAACATTTCCTAAATAGTTAAATTTTGTACTTGTTTGATTTTGGTATCTCCTATTTGTAATGACTATGAGCTGGATGTGGTCCGTCAGTTTGCCTACCTTGGCTCTACCATAACTGGCAACCTCTCCCTGGACGTAGAGCTCAACAAAAGAACTGGAAAGGCAGCCATTACCCTTGCGCGCCTTAACACCCCGTGCTTGGACGAAAAGCTGACAGTGAAGACAAAGATGACAGTGTACAACGACTGTGTCGTCAGTACACTGCTATTTGGCAGTGAGACATGGACCACGTACGTCAGTCAAGAGAGGTGTCTGAATACATTCCATGTGAGAAGTCTCAGACGTATATTGAGAATCTCATGGCAAACAAGGTGCTCCACACTGAGGTCCTGTCTCGAGCCGGTCTGTCTACAATGTTCACACTCCTTAAACCGCGCAGACTCTGCTGGCTAGGCCATATCCACCACATGCCAGACGATGCATGGAGTGCTGGCCTCTGGAAGAAGACCCACTGGGAGGCCACAACTGCAATACCGTGACATCATAAAACGCGATATGAAAGCTGTGAGCATCATCACGGTGTCATGGGAGAGCGTAGCAGTCAACCGGTTCAATTGGAGAGGAACCCTGATCCAACAACTCACATAAAGGAAGGAGCAACCAACACATGTCGCCATGGAGAGGCGGGTTCGCAGGAAGCAAAATGACAGCTCCGACAGAACAGAAACAAAACATCAGAGACGCCGATATTTCAGCCAAGCAGACAACTAGGATGTTACTCATGGTGAACCCTGACCGACGAAGGTCTACTACTATTTGTAATTAGCATTTTAGACTCATCTTTGAGCAAACAAATGTCATGTCAATAAGAAAGCAAAGTCTATCATTCTGATTTTTGATGACTATATATAGTGGATACGATTGTATTATATTATCATTATTATTATGTCATTTTTCATCATATTCCGATTTCTGCTATGGTCGCACTACCTACCAAATGTGCGGCAAGACCTAAGGCATGTCGTGGCGTGTTTTTATGGCTCTATTTCATGTTTTTTCTATCTCCCCTATCATCCCTAGCGTTACATAGACAAAGTTTTCCTTAGTGTGTGGGCTGTACTTAATAAGACAATTTTTTGAAAATCTCTTAAGCTGGGGTTTCCAGGGATTCTTTCAATGTGTTGTTTTGTTCCATTTTTTATCATTCCAAGTGCACCTACTATCACTGGCACAACTCTTGTTTTCAATTTCCACATTTTTTCTACTTCAATTTCCAGGTCTTTATACTTTGACAGTTTTTCAAATTCCTTGGTTGCGACGTTACAATCCGCTGGACAAGCCATATCAATTAATAGGCAAGTTTTCTCTTTCTGGTTTTTGACAATAATGTCTGGCCTATGTGCTTCAATTTTTCTGTCTGTGTAGATGGTGTAATCCCATAGAATGGTGACATCTTCTATTTCTGTAACCGATGTTGGGTGATGTTCATACCAGTATTTGTTTACAGATTTTCCATAATGTTTGCATATTGTCCAATGTAAATATTGCCCCACTCTATCGTGGCGATTTTTATATTCATTTAGGGCAAGTACAGAACAGCCTGAGATTAGATGGTCTATTGTTTCTTGGTGTTTATCACAAAACCTGCATTTTGAATCCATATTATTATGTATAATATTTGCCTGAAAGTTTCTAGTGAAAAGACTTTGTTCTTGCGCTGCAAGAATAAAGCCTTCAGTCTCAGACTTTAATCCAGATGCACGTAACCATCGATGAGTATTAACTTTATCAACATTGGATTTATTGGAACGTTCTGGATATTGGCCATGTAGATGTTTGTCTTGCCAGCGTTGTTTCATCTGTTCAAGAGCTTTATCTTTGGCTTTCATTTTCATATTTTTTGCTGCAATAGTTCTTGGCCTCATTTTGGCTTCTGTTTTGCTTTTCTACAGAATCTACTAAATGTAAATCTTGTTTGTATTTACTGCCTTCTTTTATTATTGAATATTTTTTCTTTCTTTCTTCATGTTGCCTTATTAATTGTATCATCCAGTCCTTTGTTGTTTCTATGTATGTTAGTAAGCCAATAGTTGTTGT
Source organism: Ascarosepion bandense (assembly GCA_037127315.1). Lineage (NCBI taxonomy): Eukaryota > Metazoa > Mollusca > Cephalopoda > Sepiida > Sepiidae > Ascarosepion > Ascarosepion bandense. The sequence goes on from JBBBDQ010001875.1 coordinate 74,804, forward strand.
CTTGTATGACAATTCTAGCTGAATCAGACCTCTTCCACCTTCTTTACGGGGTATGTATAGACGGTCTACATCAGCCTTTGGATGATGCATCTTATGCTTAGAAAGAAGCTTTCTTGTTTTAGCATCCATTCGCCTGATGTCGTTTAGAGTCCAGTTTAAGATGTTGAAACTATATTGGACAAATGGGATTGCAAGGCTATTAATGACCATAATACTGTTCTGAGAATTCAATTCAGTGTGTAATATCATTCGTAGCCTTCTATAGTACTCTTTACGCACTATTTCTTTCATTTTTTATGGTGAATGTTTTCACTCTCATTTACACCTAGGTATTTATAAGCTTCTTCTGGCTTTAATTCTTTTATTGTTACAGCAGGGTCTATTATTATTATTATTATTATTATTATTCGTAGCATCTGATGTTGATTGCTGAAGTTTATTTAAAATATATGCGGACTATTGTCCTCATTCTTGTTATTGTTATCACATGTAAGTCGTTGTGCTCTCCGGCCTTCATTAGTTGTATGTCAATCCGAGTAACGCACAGAGAATTAAACCCTTTATTCAGTCTGGAGATTGACATTATCAACTCCGGCTTTGATTCAAGGATTTATATCCAGCCGCAAGAATCTCTAAGAAAAGTCTCCGACCAACTAAAACCTGAAAAAGAACCTCATGGAACTATATGGATAAATAGATATTTTTTTACTCTTTCATTGATCAAACTAATAATTATTCTTTATATACACCTTTGAGGATTTCCTAAAAGTATAGCTCTTAAACTTCTTCGCTGTCTTAACTGGGTAAAAATACTGACCCTTCTTCCCACTTCGTAACACTTCACCTGCCAGTAGTAAACTCTTTTTTTTTTTTTGTTGTTTGTTTTTTTTTAGTTTTTTTATGCAAAAACTGTATATTTGTAAATATTTTTATTTAATGTTTTGGTAAATTAATTATTTGTTTTTGATTTATCTCTGAGTTTTGGTTAATGATTTTTTTTCTTTTGTTGCACTTAACATGCAACAAAATGTAGACTGTTGTCATTCTGTCCATGTCTGGAGATATCTATTCCAGTTCTCTCTCTCTCTCTCTCTCTCTCTCTCTCTCTCTCTCTCTCTCTCTCTCTCTCTCTCTGTGTTGTGCTTACCCGAATCGACATACACTAGAGGAAGGCAGGAGAGTACAACGGCCCAAACGGTGGAATGAAAACAAGAAAGATGAAGACAATAGTCCGAATGTTAGCTATATACTATATATATATTTATTTATCTCCCTGTTTTTTGTGTGCAACATTTCAGTCCACCATCACCGCTACTACAACTACAATTACTTCCAACACTACCGCCACTGCTAATACTACTACTACTACTCTTACCACTGCCACCGCTACAACTACTCCAGCCACCACCACCACCGCTACTACTAGAGACAAAAAAGCACTAAACAAATACAAAACATTATCACCATAAGAGAATACACTGTGTATAACAGCGATAGTTGTGTGTTGTGGTGCAGTGGATATCGCGCCGAACAAGAAATCGGAAGTTCGAATTCCAACAGAGATACTGCGGGGGCAAATTTTTTACCCAGTAAATTATGTTTCTTTCGAGACATGATCGCCCAAGCGTGTATCACGTATGAAACTTAACTGATTGATAAAAGCCATCTTTTTTAGTTATTTTTGCTTTGTTTTTGTTTTGTTTTTCAAACAGTTACTGTTTTCCTGGAAATATGCGTCAAGCAGTAAAATAAAAAATTCAATAAAACATTATTTAATTAGATAAGCTTTTAATTGCTTTTATAAATTAAGCTCATTAAGGTATTAAGGGAAGACAAAATTTACTAAGAGAAAATCGAAAAGCTTAATACAAATCATCACTTACGAAGATTTTAAAATAATTTTTAATAATATGATCATCATCATACATCATATACTATATATAGAAGCCATCATGTGTAAGTTTATATATATATAAATACATGCGGTGTAGGTATAGAAGAATCCAAAGGAGTGTCCTGTACATAAAGTGGTAGGATAACTCTCTGAGAGAGCTCTAAATATATATGTATATAAATACATATGGAACAGATATAAGAAAAAAATAGGCAGACACGTTATTTCATGGTAAATCGGAAGTGTAGGCCTATTTCAGGCGAACCATCATCAGCTTCCGTCTTTACTGTACAGAAGATTTTGTTCTTGTAAAATCTTCCGATTTACCATGAAATAACGTGTCTGCCTAATTTTTTTTTATATTTGCTCTATATGTATTTATATACATATATATTTAGAGCTCTCTTTTCTTACACACACACACACACACACACACACACACACATATATATATATATATATATATTTCACTGTTTTGGTTTTTTTTTTGGTGCAAAATGCAAAGAAAGCAGTTATACTCTGTATATACATAACATCATTCTTGACAGCAGGGATACAATAATATTGTAAATACAGTATAACCCGGATAAAAGAGACTCGGATGGAAAAATGAACCCGGATATAAGAGATATTTCACCTGGTTCAAAACCAGATAATGTGGTATACAGAACACCCAAAAAACTGATATAAGAGAAAACCTGATATAAGAGAATTTTTAATCGGGCCCGACAACTCTATTATATCCGGGTTATGTAATTTGTAATGACAAATTTCAGGTCATCCGTTGTAATTTAAGAAAATAAATTTCTCATTTTTTTCTTTTTTTTATTGACAGATTTTATGCAGCATGATTCGAAGTACCCATGAAGTTTCGAGACTCTATTTCCAAACCCCAGGGGCACCTAGGCGTGGTGTAATTGTAGAAAAAAATAATAATGTTATGCGCTTCCGGCAGTCTTTTGCTGTGTGGCCTTTGCTGCTGCACCTGAAACATGTGCCACCGGTGATTGGGTCACTCTTGGTGGGAAACGCATCGTCACTACGGGGTGGGGGCACAGCCGCAATTAAGTCCTGGCTTTCATCTTCGGTTGTTGACAGCCTCCCCTCGCCTCTTGCTAACAACTCTTGACAGCCTCCCCTCGCCTCTTGCTAACAACTCTTGACAGCCTCCCCTCGCCTCTTGCTAACAAATCTTGACAGCCTCCCCTCGCCTCTTGCTAACAACTCTTGACAGCCTCCCCTCGCCTCTTGCTAACAACTCTTGACAGCCTCCCCTCGCCTCTTGCTAACAACTCCTCCACAGTCAGAGCTTCGACATTCCGTGCCTGTCGGAGTTCAATGGAGGTGGTATCAAGGAACTCCATGACGAAGGCTAGTTTGGTGAGCCTTTCCATCTCGGCTCCCTCGAACCCGGCAAATCCAACAAGCTGCCCGATTTTTGTTCACGTAGACGTCCACACGTCCGCCGGTCCACCTGACCATGGTCAGTCTTTCGTACGCTGAAAACGCGTCGTCCGTAAATGCTTCCTTCAGCCTGGCTTCGATCTAGGTCAACGTCTTTCTGATCTTTCTCCTCCATTTACATGTAGAGGGCTAGTGCGTCCCTCTTCAGGTACAATGGTAGCAGGCTAACCACATTGTCCATCTGCTAAAGTCTTGCCACCAGCCTGACATTTTTTTTAGCCCCGCCACCACATCGCCTTGACCGGAAAATGGTTTTATAACGTCGCTGCTTATGCGAACCTACGCCGTAACTGACGAAATAGCTTATAGAAAAAAAAATCATGATGATGAGGGAGGTAAAAAAAAATGCAGTGTGACGCTCGCCGGCAGGACAGCTTTTTTTTTTTGTTGTTTTTTTTTTGTGGGGGGGTGCTTTTTTCCTTCTTTTCTTCTTCGGTTGCCTTAAGGAAGTGGATTGCGTGGCTCCTTTCTTGACCGTTACACTGGGCAGTTGTAAAACAGACACCAACTAAGCCGCGCCTACTTCAACTTCCTCTTTGTCAGTCTGACTACATGTCTGTCACTCCATACGCCCAACTCTAACACCCGCTCTCCGCCGAATGACTTCTCCTCCCTGGTGCTGCTGGCACTCCGCGTTTTATGCTTTTCTAAGACGGCCAGTATTTGCATGTGTGCGAATATCGTCTCGTTTTGTACGAGATAGGAGAGCATAAATTGTGTCTTCAATAGCGGCCATATTTCTTTTTTATCATCACTTTGCAGGCAAGACACGTTCACGCTCGTTTCGAATTCCGAGTCATGCCTTTTTGTTACATTAATGGTTATCAAGCTTGTTTCGCAAGAATCAGTTACAACTGAGTAGTGAGTTCGATCCTTACTGGGGGTCCCATACTTTCGGCCTTGTGCCACATCTAAGCGGTACTTAGAAAATCACCTATTTCCAATATTGCTGCCACATATGTCTCAGTGCCCCTACTATTTACCTTGATATCTAAAGAAGAATCTGCAATATTATTGCTCATGATCTGGTGGCTCGGCTTCAGTCAATTTCTCCCTTGTCTCTATGTGATTTTTCTATGAGTATTTTCATGGTAATTGTTTGGCTGAGCTAATCGCTATAATACCTAGACCAGTGTTTCCCAACCTTTTTTGGCCATGCCCCACCTAATCACCCCTAGAATCCTGATGTCTCCCCCTCCCATATGTTGGTATATAATTCTTATGTAAAAAGTGAACTCCGTTTTAGGTGATGCATAAAATACCAATACTTTGATTTAAGCTTTTATTCTAAACGTAAAATTTAAAGTTTGTTTAAGGCTCAAACTGACTTAAAGCCTTAAGATGGCTTAAACAAACTTAAAAACAACATGGCATCCACGAAAAACAAAAAATGAGTAAAAGTCAATTAAAGTTCTGAGCAAGAAATTACCAAAAAATAAAATGTTAAAGATTGTCATATGTTTGTATGAAGCAATCAAATAAAGTTTCAAGGCATATCATAGAGAATTGAAATATTTATATTAAAATGAAGTTCTAAAATTATTTTAAAATGGAAGTTATTCACCAGGTGGCAGTGCAATCGATAGTAATTTAAAAATCCAAGACAAATGATCAATGAAATATATGCAACATTGCTAAACTTTTATTTATTGAAATGTTAGAGCTAATAGATCACAAGAACAAAGATTTTATTAGCAAAACACCTAACAATCGAATTACCCTCTAAAAAATGAAATTGCTCTTCTGTGGGGCGTACGACCCACGTTGGGAATCACCGACCTAGACCTTTTTTTAATTTAAGCGTAGTAGTACAGCTAAGGATGTGTGTCGTGGTACAGTGGATATCGGCTCGGAACGAGAAGCCGGGGAGCCGCGTTCGAATTCCAGCTGAATCCATTCTATTCACTTTCGCGCAAATACCCTTGGGAAAGGTATTAATCCGTCTCTTCCTTCCAGTTATGGGTTAAATAACAGGTCAGATTGGGTTCCATAGCCTTGGCTGGCAACCAGTCTACTGCAGAAAGCAATGGCAACCTACTGCGGGATAATCTTCTGCCCAGTCAGTCATGTCTCTTTCGAGACATGATCGCCCAAGCGTGTATCACGTATGGCACTTAACTGAGTACAGGTAAGGGGTACTAGAATCAAGCAAGTACAACAATTTAAATACCTAGGAAGTGTTCTAACAGGAGATTGAAAGTGCGACACAGAGATCCGAAAGCGAATTGGCATGGCGAAAGACGCGTTTCAGAAGCTGAGTAAAGTACTAAGACACAGGAAAATTTCCCTAGAAACAAAGAAGAGAGTGCTAGATTGCTATGTGATGTCAGTTTTTCAATACGGCAGTGAATGCTGGACAATATCATCGAAGATGAGGAAAAAACTTGAAGCAGCAGAAATGTGGTTCTACAGAAGGATGCTGGGGATATTATGGACCGAACATGTGAGCAATGACGAGGTTTTGGAAAGAATGGCATTGGAAGGAAAACTAATAGTGAGCATCAGGAAGAGACAACTGAAGTTCCTGGGACACGCAAGGGCTTTAAGAACCTGATACTGACAGGCCAGATAGGTGGGGAAGAGACAGAGGAAAGCAGCGGATAACATATTTGAAGGGCCTGATCAGGTGGATGACGGAACGGGGGTTGCGAGGAGTAACAGGAGAAAACATATTAAGCGCCACCAAGGATAGGGACACGTGGAAAGCCATGATCGTCTACGTCCTGAAAGGACAGGGCACATAGAAGAAGTATACTAGTCCCAGGAACTCATCAATTTACAGTCGAACTAGATAGATGAAGCCAAAAGTTCTATGCTAACAGTTTATTTTCCTCACACTTCTCGCTAGTGGGACTCCCTTCCGACTCCATGCTTTCCAGCCAACTTTAATCTTCAAAAAATTTAAATGTAATGTTAATCGCTATCTGCTGTCCACCTGATGACTCTTTTCTCTGCCGGCTCATTATTCATGCTTCTGTTTCTAATTCTTTCACATCCCCTTGTCTCCCCTTGTAACCCATTTAGACAGAATTAGGGAAGAAGTTTATTTTCAAATCCCCCCCCCCCTGTGACTTAAAAAAATACACTAGTCATTTTTATCGACAGACTTTATGCAATATATTTCAAAGTATCCTTGTCGTTTCGAGTAAGGATTCTTTTTGTAGTACCTCTATTTCGTTGTGGTGCTGTGGATATCGACTCGGAACGACAAATCGGGGAGCCGAGTTCGAATTCCTGTTGAATTACTTGCATTCACTTACGCACAAATACCCTTAGGAAAGGTATTAATCCGTCTGATTCCTCCAGTTGTGGGTTAAATAACAGGACAGATTGAGTTTTATAACCTTGGCTGGCAACCAGTCTACCACAGAAAGCAATGGCAATCTACTGTGGGATAATCTTCTGCCCAGTCATTCATGACTGTTTCGAGACATGATCGCCCAAAGCGTGTATCACGTATGGCACTTAACTGACTGACTGAATATAATAATTGGAATCATAATTAAGGCTTCTACTTGTTATAAAGTGTGGGATCGGTTTTCTATTGTTATAAAATAATAAACTGATCCCCCATTAATTACTACGTAATAGTATAATACATCTCTTCTCCTTCTAGCTATGAGTCAAATAACAGGTCAGATTGGGTTCCATAGCCTTGGCTGGCAACCAGTCTACTGCAGAAAGCAATGGCAACCTACTGCGGGATTAATTTCTGCCCAGTCGATCATGTCTCTTTCGAGACATGATCGCCCAAAGCGTGTATCACGTATGGCACATGACTGACAATTTCCAAATCACAGTTGTATCTCTATAAAATTTTACTGCCACATATGTTCCGATGCCTCTGCTTTTTATTTATGTTGCCTACACTCTTTCGATTTAAGCGCAGTACTTGACTGGCGTTGAGGTCTCGTCAATTTGCAGTTGAATTGGCTAGATGAAGCCGTAATTTCTATGCTAACAGTTTCCTTTCTCGCATTTCTCACTTGTGAAACTTCCTTCCAGATCGATATTTTCCAGCCAAGTTTATACTGTAAATATTTAAACGCAATGCCAATTGCTATCTGCTTTCATCTTCATCACTTTTCCTTTGTTCTTGCTCCCTAGCAAGTACTCTTTTTTCTAACTCTTCCACACCCAGTAACTACTTGCATCTCAGTGGCTTTGCTGCCTTGCTTCGGGTGAAATCGATTAAAAAAAATTTATCATTTTTTTTAACAGCACGGTGTGGCTTAGGTTGTTCACCCACGTTTCATCTCCTGGGTGAGACATCTCAGCTGTTGATTCTAGTTTTATTAGTCGTTGTTCTTAAACATGTGACCCAGAAAATTCAGCTCTC
>JBBBDQ010001875.1:90000-207500 GCA_037127315.1 Ascarosepion bandense
TCTTCACGCCAGTATTGCCATCCTTCTCTTACGCATTCTCTGACCCCTACCCCTGTAACCAGTTCCTCTTCGCTCCCCTCCTATGTAACATTTCACTCTTCTTTTATGTAGCCCCCTGCGCACCAGTGGAAGTACTGTCTTGCATGGGATGAAACGGTTAATATATATATATATTGTATCGAGGCAACAGGTCATTTTCTAAACATATACTGTTAAATGTAGGCGACAATGAATGTCTATTATGTTTAATCATGAGCCATTCTAAACGTCGTATTTTGGCTTTAATTTCAGTTGAAAATAAAGACAAAAATTCTCCAACATTTGGATAATTATTTATTGATTTGCTTCTAACATAGAATACCTGGTATTTAAGTCAGGTAAATTCCGATAGAGACAAACTCCAAAGAAATCAATGTTAAATTTATTTATTTAATTTAACAGAGTAATAAGAGTAATATATATATATATATATTTATACATATATATATATTCTGAACATATACTGTTAAATATAAGAGACAATGAATGTCTATTGTGTTTAATCGTGTGCCGTTCTAAACATCGTTTTTTGGCTTTAATTTCCGGTGAAAATAAAGACAAAAATTCTCCAACATTTGGATAATTTTTTATTAAGTTGGTTTTATTGCGAAGACCGATGTAGTGTATCAATTTACATGTCCGTTCAATGATTGTATCTCTGGTACTAATAATACACCCACTACATATATTGGTTTTACTACAACCACTCTCTTCCGTAGACTTACCTGTCACCTTTCTGATCAGAATACAATTAAACAACATTTCTTAGAAAAACATAGCTATATAGGTAATATCAGACAGATTTTAGTTAACAATACAATAATACTCACTCATACACACAGTAAAAAGAACCTTCAGATATTGGAGGCCATCTACATTAAATCCAAACTACCCACACTTAATAAAATTACGTTTAAATCTGGTCATAACACATTACATTGCATTTAAATATATGGTTCTGTCAACATTTCGAGCTCTCACGCAGTGTAACGTCATAGAGACGCATTACAAATTTACGAACAGCGTTTGCTATTTTTGGTAACTGTTATCGTTGCTTAGCAAAGTTTTATATCAACACAAGAAAAAATCGTCTTTGATGGTGGATGTTTTATGTTAACGCTCTTGTAACCTCTCTGAAAATTGTTCATGTGAGCTGAAAGCTTAGAATCAACTTAATAAAAAAATATTCATATATTAGAGAATTTTTGTCTTTATTTTCACCTGAAATTAAAGCCAAAATACGATGTTTAGAACGGCTCATGATTAAACATAATAGACATTCATTAACTCTTATATTTAGCAGTATCTGTTTAGAAAATACATACATATATATATATATATATATATATTAATGCATATTTCATTAAATAATATAGACAAGTTTTGTCTATTTTATATAATTTTCTTTCATATTCTCTGATAAGCTTAATAGCATTATCATTAAATGAAGAAAGAAAATTACAATATTGATACATAATTTTTAATAATCCAATCTAAGCTTTCGGCTTACATAAGCCAATTTCAAAGATGTCAAATTACATTATATATTATAAACACGGACACACCATAATGACAAACTGTTTCTGTTTAAATAGAAGATTTCCAAGCAACAACAAACTCGTGCATTTAAGATGCCGAAATCGAATGTCACATCTCAGCTCGTGATGTCACACATGACCAAGCGAGAGTGAAAACAAGAAATATTAAGTATGTGAAGCAAATGGAATAAACCAATGGCTTCTGTTATTAATTATAGGCATTTAAGGATATTTGTAGAGATTTCATAGTTTATTTTGTTCAGGATAGGTTTCAACTGTTTTATGTATATAGCTTCAAGAATTTTTAGTTTTTGTTTTTTGTTTTCATGTTTAATATAATTATGTTTTCAATTAGGGTTTTCCGGAATTGTGTATGTGGCCAGGTATGTTGTTTTAAAAGCCTAAAAAAGTTGTATATATATATATATATATATATATATACAATGGCACCCCTACGACCATCAAGAACTGGCCGCATACGACAGGTGGTCGCTCACTAAAGGCACATAATCATGACCTATTTACGCCAGGAACGTATATTTCACTCACCAGAATGCACATATTAGAATTTTACCATGTAATCTGGTATTAAATGAATAACATAAAAAATGGCCTAACTTTAAAAAAAGTTATTCAGCATAATTCATTTTAAAATTGTAAAAACGTAATTATAACGGTTAACAAGAAACTAAAATATTTATTCACAAAAAATATTCATTAAGTGAACTTTTAAAAATGTCAGTTATTGCTTTCCTTTTTGTTGGGACGCCCGCGCCTATTCGGCTATAATGGACTATTCCATTACTATGTAAAGTAATGGTGGCATCTACGTAAGAGTGTGCCGAGCAGCCGATCGACAAGTCAGTCGTAGACTTCCGGTGACGACCCGGAAGTACCCATTGCTCATACTACGTCTTACGACGGTTGAGACGATTAACCTCTATTCTTGTATTGGATACTAATAACCTTTGTAAATACTATTTTCACGGAATACAACAATTAACCTATTCCTGTTGTTGAGTTATTTATTCTTACTCACGACATAACAGTTTGGGAATACAAGGTACTGTAATCTTGAATGTGCGTATGGTGCAATGGATAATGTCTCAGAACTGTTAACTAAATAGTCGAGTTCCAATCCAATCCAATAGTTATGCTCACTAAAATACACTCTAGAAAAATTTGAATCCGCCACTTCTCTCCCTAGCTATGGGTTAATTAGTAAAGACATAACACTTTTCGTTCCTGTACTAGTACTAGCCATTTCTTATAAAATATGAAGGTTGGAAATTTTCGTGACGTATACGGTTTCAGTTTTTTTTAGAAGTGAGTGATAAAAGAGAATCTGCGATAATACATGGAAAAAATGAACAAAACAAAACATACAAAAAACTGACAGCGATCATAGGTTTGGGTAGAGAAACAGAGAGATAGAGATAGATATACCCAGATAGAAATAGAGTAGATAGACACACAAAAATATAAAGGAACGAAAGAGATAGACATTTGAGAAAGAGACATAATAGTGATTTTCCCAATCCCTGAATTTATCCAAGTCAGTACAGAGACTGCTATAAATCCCTTGAATATATCAAATACAATGCATGTTGTACAAAACAACCGATGTTTGACCGTGAGATGAACTCAAGCAATGTACATTTCAGCAAGAAATAATAGTTTGATACAACACTAGAATAACAAACATTGAGAAAGTGTTCCTGACTGAGATCAAATCAAAATGAAATAGATTACTCATTTAGCGTCTCCTAATTTAGAAGTTCGCAGTGTACGACTAAAATGGATTTTTTTAAGTGGTCGCTTGATCAGTGATTTTCACTCGTTGATGTTGGTCGCTGGTCGCGTTCTGGAAGTGGTCGCTCACTTAAGGCCTATTAACATTAACAAGTCGTCTGTTCATAGAAAAGCAGTCGTTAACAACAGGTGGTCGCTGACGAAGAGAGTAGCATATGGCAGGTTCCACTATATATATATATATATATATATATATATATATATATATATATATATATTGGAGAGAAATTCTGTGACATTTCTTTCAGCTATCCTCAAAGAGTGAATGCTAGCGGTTCTCTCTTCTCATCACTCTTTTCTTTCACTCTGTCTCTCTCTCTCTCTCTTCTCTCTCTCTCTCTCTCTCTCTCTCTTCTCAATTATATATTTCATCATTCTCATGGATGTGCGTTGTGGTGCAGTGGATATCGGCTCGGAACGAGAAATCGGGGAGCCGAGTTGAATTCATTGCATTCACTTACGCACAAATACCCTTGGGAAAGGTATTAATCCGTCTCTTCCTTCCAGTTATGGGTTAATGAACAGGACAGATTTTGTTCTATAGCCTTGGCTGGCAACCAGTCTACCGCAGAAAGCAATGGCAGCCTACTTCGGGATAATCTTCTGCCACTCAGTCATGTCTCTTTCGAGACATGATCGCCCAAGCGTGTTTCAAGTATGACACTTAACTGACTGATCATTCTCATACTCACTCTCCCTGCCCAGTTCTGCCATCTCTCTCTCTCTCTCTCTCTCTCTCCTCCCTTTTCTACTCTCTTTGACCTTCTATTTTTCTCATCCTTTCTCTATCCCCCCCTCTACATCGATCTCTCTTTTTTTCTCTCTCATACTCACACTCTCTTTCCCTTCCTCCTTTTCTCTTTCTCTTTTAATTTCTGTTCTTTCTTTCCTTTTTTTACATTTTATCTTTCTCATACTCACTCTTTCTGTTCCCATCACTTTCTTTTTCTTGCTCTCTCCTACCTTCCCCTTTTTTCCTCTCTCTCTCTCTCTCTCTCTCTCTCTCTCTCTCTCTCTCTCTCTCTCTGTCACATTCCACTTTTCTTATACTTTCTCTCTCTTTCCCGCCCTTCTCTCACTCTCTTTCTCTTTTTCGTTTTCTCTTCACTTCTCATTCATTTTCTCTCTCCTTTTTTTCACCAAAGCGGAGATAGGCTTAAAGTGTTTGGATCTATCCACTTCAACATGACGCTCAATCGTTAATAAATATGGCTGTGGAGAGAACATTTATTTATTTTTTTATTTTATAGGACTTGTTTGTTTTCGTTTTGTTTGTTTGTTATAGGGAGGGATTGTTGTTGTTGTTGTTGTTGTTGTTGTTGTTGTTGTTGTTGTTGTTGTTGTTGTTGTTGTTGTTGTTGTTGTTGTTGTTGTTTGTGTAGAGAGTTTTTCCATTTGTCCTTGGCTGCTAAACCTCACACATCCGTGCAAGAATTGTAAACGTATAAATTCACACAGTAGCCAGATAGATATATATGATGAGATAGATACGAATACGATGAGATAGATAGATAGATAGATAGATAGATAGATAGATAGATAGATAGATAGATAGATAGATAGAATCTGGCTGACGAATATTAAATAATGTTAAAGAAATGGCCGAAAAGAAAGATTTATCGATCTTAGTTGTCATTAATTACAAAACAAATAAAAACATTAACTTTTTTTTTTTTTTGGTTTACTTCCAAGAAATTTTGGAATTATTGGAAACACACATATGCTAAACCATAAATAATACACACACACACACACACACACACACACACACACACACATATATATATATATATATATATATATATATATGCGTGTGTGTGTGTGTGTGTATGTGTGTAGACAGACAGACAGACGGACAGCGAGAGAGAGAGAGTGACATTTGTTTGGTGCAAAGGTTTGAAGTATTTTGTTATCAAAATATTTTTCTTTATTTTCATTCGTAGCATCATTATTCAGACATCAAAAGCTTTTTCTCAATAAAAGCTCATAGATAATCCTAGTTCTGTTGATCTCTTCTGAACGGAAACTATTTTCGCTGGTTGTATTTCTCAATATGAATTGATTAATGAGAAAGGTTAATAGCAGACACAGTTTAATTTAACTCGTTTCTCTTTGTAAGTAATTTCTGGTTTGATGTCGAAAAAACGCTTACTATTTCTTTGTCCACGGCAATTCATTCAACTCAAGTCCTAATATCCGCAAGACATGATTTATGGCGCCCATATTTGCATCAATACGTCTTTATACAACACTCGATTAGCGTCATTATCTTAAAAAACGTTGTTCAGAATGATGCTCTGACTTCTTCAGTGTCTTTCGTTTGTTGCCACAATTGTCCAACCGATCAATTGTACAACCTTCTTCAGATATAGGAAGAGACCTTCTGTAACTGAATCATTAACATTCCAAAAGGATTAATCTGACTATTGGTCTTATATGTATCTTGTTACTTTTTTTTTTTTAATCATTTCACCCCGAGCAAGGCAGAAACGCCACTGATGTGCAGGGGGCTACATAAATGTAAAAAGATTAATTAGAAAAGAGTGAGGAGTACAAACTAGTTAGAAGGAACAATAGAAAGCTGAGAAAGCAGGTGCGATGACAGATACAGAGGTGGAGAGAAAGAGAAGGTTATACAGGGGTGGGTAGAGAGCTAGAGTCCAGTGGTTAGTAGATGAGTATTAACTTTGCATTTAAATTTCTGGAGGTTGTAGCCGTCAGGAAAGCAAGAATACGGGAGCGAGTTCCACAGGCGGGAAGTGCGAGAGAAGAAGCTGCAGGAGTAGAATTGTCGTCTGCATTTGGCTAACCTGACTGTGAATGCGTGGGACCCAGATGCCAGTCTGGTTGCACGAGTAAACATCTGTTGAGGAGGCATCAGTGACTTAAGTTCGTCTGAGCAGAAGCCATGAAAGTATTTATAGAACAGACAAAGGGAGGCCACCTTTCGACGATGGGGAAGTGGCTGCAGTCGAGCCGCCAGATCAGTACCTGTCACATTACAGACTCTCCTTTGGAGCCTGTCAAGAACACTGAGGAGAACGGCAGGGGCACCTGACCATAAATGGCAGAACGTTCCAGTCGGTCCATTCTATAGCCTTCTTCAGGTGTACAAGGAAAGATTTTTTCTTACACCTTGTCAGAAGGTGAACAAAAATATAACTCGAGTCGCACTGGTTGCTCGATCAAAGAATGCTGAATATTTTCTTATAAGAGGATGGCTAATACCATTGCCATGGTAACTAGTAGTGGTCTATTTATGACATGGCCATAAAAAAGAAATACTCCTTGGATATTAATCCACTTGTTTGATGCATAAAAATTGATGATATAGAAGTAGAGTTCTCAAATCGGGCTTCTTCATCTATGTACTGTGACCCTTCAGGACATTGCCAATCATGATTCTCCACAACTTCCTGTCCTTTGTAGTTCTTAGTAATTTTTTGTCTTTGTGTTTTCTCTCCTCAAGCTTCTTCTGCCATCCATTTACACCCAGATCCTCTGGTAGATTATGTGTTGTTTTCCTTTCCATATTACCTTCAGTATATAATGTGAATATCAAATTTTCCAAGCCCACTTTCCTCTTTAATTGCCCTACAAATTTCTACTCTCTTTTCCTAACGTTAATTATAATTGTCCTATTGTTTCCATTTTCTCTAAAACTTTGTCGTTGCTGACATATTCAGTCCATGGTATTCTCAGCATCCTTCTGTATAACCTCATTTTTGTTGCTTCAAGTTTCAATTTATCTCTGAGGAGATTGCCTAGCAGTCATTGTCGTATAAGAGAACAGATATCACATAAGTGTTCAATACCGTTTTCTTTGTTTCTAAAACTTCGTCATTGTTCACATGTTCCGTCTATGGTAGCAATTTTAAATACAGTCAAAAGGCAAATGGTAGTCTTTTCTTTTCTTTTTTGTTTTTCTATGTTTGAAATCCCAACGATACTAAATATTAAAGTAATCCCTTCCTGATTACATTATTACTTCGGTTATCCGTACCTCGATTTTCCGTACCTCGATTTTCCGTACCTCGATTTTCCGAACTTCGATTGTTCGAACGTAAAATGAAGTAAAAAAACACATTTTTCACTTATCCGAAATGAAGCTATTTTTTCATTTTTATTTGTGTGTGAGTGTGAGTGTGTAGGGATGTGCGTTGTGGTACAGTGGATATCGGCTCGGAACGAGAAACCGAGGACCCGAGTTCGAATTCCAGTTGAATCCATTCTATTCACTTACGCACAAATACCCTTGGGAAAGGTATTAATCCGTCTCTTCCTTCCAGTTATGGGTTAAATAGCAGGACAGATTGGGTTCTATAGCCTTGGTCGGCAACCAGTCTATCGCAGAAAGCAATGGCAACCTACTTCGTGATAATCTTCTGGCCAGCCAGTCATGTCTCTTTCGAGACATGATCGCACAAGCGTGTATCACGTATGGCACTTAACTGACAGACTGAATTTAATAGTTGGAATCATGATTAAGGATTCTACTGGTCATCAAATGGGTGATCGGTTTTCTATTATTATGAAGTAATAAACTGACCCCCCACTAATTACTACCTAATAATATAATACATCTCTTATACTTCTAGCTATGAGTCAAGTAACAGGACAGATTGGGTTCTATAGCCTTGGTCGGCAACCAGTCTACCGCAGAAAACAATGGCAACCTACTGCGGGATAATCTTCTGCCCAGTCAGTCATGTCTCTTTCGAGACATGATCGCCCAAAGCGTGTATCACGTATGGCACTTAACTTAAGTGTGTCATCCGTCAGTCACGAGAAATCTCGGATCTGTACCCAAAGACTTATGCCCCAGCTGCTGGCCAGGTGCAGCATCTGTTATGACTGTGGAGGCCCACGACGGATTGACAGTCTCGATTGCAATGAATCCTTGTGAAGACACTCTCCCTCGGTGTCGCCGTGATGTTTTCCTTCTGTCGAGCCTTCGTTTGTCCTTTCTAATTATCGGAATAACAGCGTCTCCATCGTGAGCGATCGTTGGCGACGTCTTCCCACACCTCAAGGTCCATATCGATCGCCCTCATACCCTTTTTGAAGACGTTTTTGAAGCAAAGATGAGGTCACCCTCGTGCCCTCTTGCCGGTCTACAGAAAGCCATTCGGAATACTTCCATCCGTCATACATGTTGGAGAATGGTAGAGAGAATGTGTAACTGGGCACTGATGTAAACGACGGTATTGTCTACCGAGTCGGACAAATTTATGCCCGGAATGCGTCTCAGACGGCGAAGATTAAAAGCGCTGATGAAATCACTTCAATTAATTATTGTTAATTTCCTCTTTTTTTTGTGACAAGGAATCTATATTTGAACTATCACAGCTAGGTCATTCCAGAGATTATGGCTTAAGCGTCTCTTCCGATCTTAAGTGGGACCATTACACTGAGTCAATAGCTAAATCCACTGCTAGGAAGATTGGGTCACTGTGTCAGGCCAGGATATTTTTCCCGTCTGAATCCATCCTGCATATATACAAATCAACCATTCGTCCGCGCACAGTGTACTGCTGTCATATAAGGTCAGGTGCCCCTGCTGTTCATCTCGGTCTTCTTGACAGGCTCCAAAAGAGAATATGATAGGTACCGACTTGGCTCAACTCCAGCCACTTCCCCAACAACTTTCCTGGCTTCTGCTCCAACGAACTTAATTCACCGGTGCCTCTGCAACAGGTTTACTCGTGCAACCAGACTGGCGACTGGGTCTCACCCATTCACAATTAGTTCAACCAAATGCAGCGACAATTCTACTCCTGAAGCTTCTTTTCTCGCACTTCCCGCCTGTGGAACTCGCTTCCATATTCTTGCTTTCCTGACGGCTACAACTTCCAGTAATTTAAATGCAATGTCAATACTCATCTCTTAACCACTCTAGTTCTTTCTACACCGCCCTGTATATCCTTTCCTTTCTCTCCACCTTTGCAACTGTCATCACACCTGCATTCCCATCCTTCTCTTGCTCCTTTCTCTGACACCCCCTGTAACTGGTTCGTCTTTCTCTTTACTCTCCTCTTATCTAATCTTTTACTCTTATGTAGCCCCCTACGCATCAGTCTTTCTACATCACCCTGTATATCTTTTCCTTTCTCTCCACCTTTGCAACTGTCATCACACCTGTATTCCCATCCTTCTCTTGCTCGTTTCTCTGACACCCCCTGTAACTGGTTCGTCTTTCTCTTTACTCTCCTCCTATCT
Source organism: Ascarosepion bandense (assembly GCA_037127315.1). Taxonomy (NCBI): domain Eukaryota; kingdom Metazoa; phylum Mollusca; class Cephalopoda; order Sepiida; family Sepiidae; genus Ascarosepion; species Ascarosepion bandense. The sequence goes on from JBBBDQ010001875.1 coordinate 99,609, forward strand.
AATCTTTTACTCTCATGTAGCCCCCTACGCATCAGTCTTTCTACATCACCCTGTATATCTTTTCCTTTCTCTCCACCTTTGCAACTGTCATCACACCTGTATTCCCATCCTTTTCTTGCTTCTTTCTAACTGGTTCGTCTTTCTCTTCACTCTCTTCACTCTTCTCCTATCTAATCTTTTTACTCTTATGTAGCCCCCTGCAAATCAGTCGCGTTACCGCCTTGCTCGGAGTGATACGATAAAAAAAACTCTTTCATATTGATATGATCATCAAAGAGTTCTGGGAATTGTTTTGGTTTGAACTGGACAGAAAAATGTCAAAGAGAAGAAATAGGAAAATTATATTGTCAATGTTGATGATCAAATTCCACATTTCAAACTAAAAATCAATTAAACTGGTCAACAAAAAACTTTTTGAAATGGTGTTAAGGTACCAAACATCTTTGGCTAATTTGAGGGCGCTGAATCTAAAAATGACCTTAGTTTTTCTTGAAGAGATACCATTTTTGCTCTCCATAAATGGCTCATTTGTAGGGGAAAAAACATTTCTTTATTATTTGATTTCTGTATATATGATATTGACCGACAACAAAATTTCTCAAATAATATCGTAGAAATCTCTCAATTCTTATTAAAGCCAACAAACACTGGTCTGCTTATTAAAAAATACCATTTTTCAATAACAATCAAGTTTGAGATTGAGTTTTGTTTAATGGCATATCAACTTCTGTGGGTTATTTAATGCCAAAATAATGGGGTTTTAAGGTATTTGTTTTGTAATGTCTGGAGGATTTGTTTTTTAATTTTTGAAGGATGTGTGTTGTGGTGCATTGGATATCGGCTCGGAACGAGAAATCGGGGAGCCGTGTTCGAATCCCAGTTGAATTCATTGTATTCACTTACGCGCAAATACTCTTGGGAAAGGTATTAGTCCGTCTCTTCTCTCCAGTTATGGGTTAAATAACAGGCCAGATTGGGTTCTATAGCCTTGGCTGGCAACCAGTCTACCCCAGAAAGAAATGGCAACCTACTGCGGGATAATCTTCTGCCCAGTCAGTCATGCCTCTTTCGAGACATGATCGCCCAAGCGTGTTTCGCGTATGGCACTTAACTGACTGACTGAATGTCTGGTTACAGTGAGAAGGTTGATTTAGTCAGATTTTAATGATTTTTTTCTTTTAGAAAATTGAAAATGTCCTCCAGTTTTATATTAAAAAATGTTTTGCTGAGAATATTTTTTTTCCTTCAAAAATTTTTCATGGTAATAATTTTCTCTTAAAAATGATTTGTTGGTAATATTTTTCCTTCGAGAATGTATATTTTTTCTATAAAAGTCTATTTTTATGTATATATTTTTATAATAGTGAATTTCTATACATTCATAGTGTTTGACACCAGTTTGTGGGAGTTAACTATTTACTCATAGCCGGGACCCTAACAGGTGCTACCACTCTGGCTTAGGATGAACCTGGAAACAACAGCAATTAAGATGTGATTCTATGCTCCTCACAACCTCACAATCAGAGACCTTGCTGCCGGATGCAGTTTACCGTCATGCCCAGGACTGATAACAATCAAACCCAGTCTTTAAAAATAACACTATTGAATATACCAAAAGTAACAATTATTTTCATCAAATCAACTAACAACAGAAATCAAACCTTCGTAAACGTAAGACCTATGGTAAAAAAATTAATCTTTCTTGATTGTCTGTCGTGATCAATGTTATTTAAGTTCCGTTTGATACACCAGTAGTAGTCAGCCATCATCCGTTTGTCCCACCGTCCCTGAGCCGAGTTCGAATTCCAGTTGAATTCATTGCATTCACTTACTCACAAATACCCTTGGGAAAGATATAAATCCGTCTCTTCCCTCGAGTTATGGGTTAAATAACAGGATAGATTGGGATCTGTAGCCTTGGTTGGCAACCAGTCTACCGCAGAAAGTAATGACAACCTACTGCGAGGTAATCTTTTACCCAGTCAGTCATGTCTTTTGTTTGTTTGTTTGTTTGTTTTGTTTGGGGTTTTTTTTTGTTTTTTTTTTAATCATATCACGCCAAGCAAGGCGGTGACGCCACTGATGCGCATGGGGCTACATAAGAGTAAAATGATTGAAAAAGAGAAAGCCGGAAACCACATCCTAAACAGGAAACAAGGGATGAGCCTCTTCACCTGTTCAAAAGATGTGGGTGGAGTGTGAACCGGGCGATAGTTTAGTCTATCTACTCCAATTGAGAAAAAAATGCAAGACATGATCGCCCAGGCGTGTATCACGTATGGCACTTAACTGACTGACTGCATATAATAGTTGGAATGATGAAGGCTGCTACTGGTCATAAGGTGGGGGATCAGTTTTCTATTGCTATGAAGTAATAAACGCAGCCCCACTAATAATATAATACATCTGTTCTCCCTCTAGCAATGAGTTAAATAAAAAGAGAGAGTGTGATCTGAAGCCTTGGTTGGCAACCAGTCAACCGCAGAAATAATGGCAACCTACTGCGGCATAATCTTTTACTCAGTCAGTCATGCCTGTTTCGAGACATGATCGCCTAAAGTATATGCTTAGTATTAATTTCTTTTTTTCTTGCCATTCTTTCTAACACCTCATCGTTGCTCACATGCTCAGTCCATTATATCCTCAGCATCCTTCTGTAGAACCACATTTCCGCTGCTTCAAGTTTTGATGTCTGTTTCTTGGCACCAAAGATTGTGTTGGTTGAGCTTTCAATTAAAACCTACCCTTACAAACAAATCACTTCAGAACTCCTTCTTTATGTGCCGTGTCCCTTCGGGACGTAAGCGATCATGGCTCTCAACAACTTCCTGTCCCTTTTAACTTTTTAATTTTTTTCGCTTTTTGCTATTTCACCAAAACAATGTTTTACCATCCATTTACTCAAGCTTACTAATTATGTTATACATTGTTTTCCTCTGTCCCTCTTGTCTTTTCAATCTTTCCTGTGAGTATCAGATTCACCAAGCCCTCTTTCCTAATGGTGTGCCCTAGAAATTTCAGCTGTCTCTTCCTGATGTAAAGTTATCTTTTTGTTTCTATTTTCTCAAAAATTTTGCTCACATGTTCGGTCCATGATATCCTCAGTATCCTTCTGTAGAACCACATTTCTATCTCTTCTTCATTTTTTGATGAGGTTGTTCAGCATCCACTGCAATATAGGGGAATAGTTATCACGTAACAGATGGATAATCTTTCCTTTATTTCTGTCGAAGTTTTTTTTGTTTTTTATTTTTTCTTGTCTCTTAATACTTTGCTTAACTTTTAGAATGAATATTTAGCATCCCAGTGCGCCTTTGGATTTCAGTGTCCCACTTACCGTCCTCTGTTAAAACACTTCCTAGATCCATGGTTCCCGACACCGGGGTAAATTACTCCATTGGGGTAATGAGCCCATATTTTGTGGGTAATGGATGTTTGGTTTGGGAAGAGGCAATCAGCTTATAATTTCACACTGTCCTTGGAATGAAGACCAAGAAACGTAGGAGACTCAACGTGGCAAACGGCGCCCGAATAGCACTTTCAGTCACAAAGCCAAGAATAAATAAACTGGCACTGGCACAGGCAATACAAGCTCAACACTCACATTAAGAATCACGGCTAAGTTATGGCTACTATATCTCTGATTATTATAGATTGGTACTATTGTATTGAATAATTTCCATTAACTTTAATTGGAGTAGATAGACTGAACTATCACCCGGTTCACACTCCACCCATGTCTATTGAACAGGTGAAGAGGCTCATCCCTTGTTCCCTGTTTGGGATGTGGTTTCCGGCTTTCTCTTTTCCAATCTTTTCACTTTTCCTTGTTTTTTTTCAATTGGAGTAGATAGACTGAACTATCGCCCGGTTCACACTCCACCCATGTCTATTGAACAGGTGTAGAGGCTTATCCCTTGTTCCCTGTTTAGGATGTGGTTTTCCAATCTTTTCACTCTTACGTAGCCGCCTGCACACCAGTGGCCTTACCGTTTTGCCTGGGGTGATATGATTAAAAAAAAAAAAAACTTTGTCTGCTTATGATGTATGAAAATATAATTACTTCTTTTCCTATATTACGGGTATTTGGGTTTATTGGGGGTAATGGGGATAATAGTGAACTTGTATTTTGGGGTAATCGCAGCAAAAAAGTTGGGAACCTATGTCCTAGAAAGTTAAATTTTGTACTTGTTTGATATTTCCGGTTTGTAACTTACATTTTGGGTTCATCATTTTACTAACAAACGCCATGTCGATAAAACAATATCTGGCTTTATAGTCTTTGATGACTGTATCTACAGGATTAGATTCTATTATTATGTAATTTTTCATTATATTTATCTATTTCTGCTATGGTCGCACTACCTACCAAATGTGCGGCAAGACCTAAGGCATGTCGTGGCGTGTTGTTATGGTTCCATTTCATATTTTTTCTATCTCCCCTAACATCCCTAGCGTTACAGAGACAAAATTATCCTTAGTGTTCGGACTGTACTTAACAAGACAATTTTTTGTATATCTCTTAAGCTGGGGATTCCAGGGATTCTTTCAATGTGTTGTTTTGTTCCATTTTTTATCATTCCAAGTGCACCAACTATCACTGGCACGATTCATGTTTTCAATTTCATTTTTTTCTATTTCAATTTCCAGGTCTTTATATTTTGACAGTTTTTCGAATTCCTTGGTTGCTATGTTACAATCCGCTGGACAAGCCATATCAATTAATAGGCAAGGTTTTTTCTTTTTGGTTTTTAACAATAATGTCTGGCATATTTGCTTCAATTTTTCTGTCTGTGTAGATAGTGCGATCCCATAGAATGGTGACATCTTCTATTAATGTAACCGGTGCTGGGTGATGTTCATACCAGTGTTTGTTTACAGATTTTCCATAGTGTTTGCATATTGTCCAATATAAATATTGCCCCACTCTATCGTGGCGATTGTTATATTCATTTGGGGCAAGTACAGAACAGCCTGAGATTAGATGGTCTTTTATTTCTTGGTGTTTATCACAAAACCTGCATTTTGGATCCATATTATTATGTATAATATTTGCCTGAAAGTTTCTAGTGAAAAGACTTTGTTCTTGCGCTGCAAGAATAAAGCCTTCAGTCTCAGACTTTAATCCAGATGCACGTAACCATCGATGAGTATTAACTTTATCAACATTGGATTTATTGGCACGTTCTGGATCTTGACCATGCAGAGGTTTGTCTTGCCAGCGTTGTTTCATCTGTTCAAGAGCTTTATCTTTGGCTTTCATTTTTATATTTTTTGCCGCAATAGTTCTTGGCCTCTTTTTTGGCTTCTGTTTTGCTTTTCTACAGAATCTACTAAATGTGAATCTTGTTTGTATTTACTGCCTTCTTTTATTATTGAATATTTTTTCGTTCTTTCTTCATGCTGCCTTACTAATTTTATCATCCAGTCCTTTGTTGTTTCTATGTATGTTAGTAAGCCAATAGTTGTTGTCTTGTATGACAATTCCAGCTGAATAAGACCTCTTCCACCTTCTTTACGGAGTATGTATAGACGGTCTACATCAGCCTTTGGATAATGCATCTTATGCTTAGAAAGAAGCTTTCTTGTTTTAGAACCCATTCGCCTGATGTCGTTTAGAGTCCAGTTTATGGTGTTGAAACTATATTGGACAAATGGGATTGCAAGGCTATTAATGACCATAATACTGTTCTGAGAATTCAATTCAGTGTGTAATATCATTCGTAGCCTTCTATAGTACTCTTTACGCACTATTTCTTTCATTTTTTTTAATGGTGAATGTTTTCACTCTCATTTACACCTATGTATTTATAAGCTTCTTCTGGTTTCAATTCTTTTATTATTACAGCAGGGTCTAAGCTAATTGAGGATGTTTCTTGTATTGATTCACGTATAACTGTAGATTTAGCACATTTATTCAAATTGAATTTCATTCCAATATCTTCGCTGAAGCATTTTACAATTTGCAGAAACCTTCCAGCTCATTATCATTCTTAGCATACAACTTTAAGTCATCCATGTAAAATAGATGGCTTATTTTCTTTTGGCCTATTTTATAACCACATTCTGTCTTATTAAGTTGACTGGTTAGTGCTATTAATGATATGCAAAATAGTAAAGAAGACAAAGAATCACCTTGAAATATACCTGTTTTGATGTTTATTTCATCAGACTTATAGGTTCCATTTATATGATTGAGGTAAAGGGTTGTTTTCCATATAGACATGCACTGTTTGATGAAAATGATGATGACGGGTGATATCTTGTATACATTTAAAGTCTTTAAAATCCAGGAATGTGGAACACTATCGAATGCCTTACTATCCAGGCAGTAATAAGATTTTTCTTTGTACTGTAGCAGTTTTCCAGGATCATTTTGTTAATAAGCAATTGGTCTTTAAATCCGTAATAGCCACGTTTGCACCCTTTTTGTTCAAGCGGTAACGTCATTTCTTTCTAAGAATAAATATTTGTTTTGTTAAAATAGATGTTAATAGTTTATATGTTGTCGGAAGGTATGTAATCGGTCTGTAGTTTTTCGGGTTGTTTGTGTCACTATTCTTGGGTAGAAGAAATGTAATTCCTTTGGTCATTCATGCAGGAATTTTAGTGGGATCGTCAACCATTTCTTGAAGTTCTTAGCTAGTTTTTTATGTGCTGTATTTAAATAATATAGCCAAAAGTTAGGAATTTTATTATTATTATTATTTTGCGCGGCATCTTAACTTTATTTACACTATATGTGAACTATTGTTCTCATGCTTCTTGTTGTTCTAACGTTTCGGTCTTGGTGCTGTCCGGGCTTCATCAGGTGTATATCAATCTGAGTAACGCAAAGAGAATTCCGAATGAAACCCTTTACTGAATCTAGAGGTGTAGACTGTTCTAGTCTTACTACCCATGTCTGGAGATTAAATTTTCTATTTGTTTTGATTTTGGTGTATACAATTCTGCTTTGTGCTCATCTCTTTTCTGACAACTATGCATTCTGTCTTCTTACTGTTGCTGGTTTTACTTTCTTCTTGCTTTCCTTCAAAATTATTTCTTACCTAAATCAAAATTATGGTCAGTGAGTAACTAATGTTAAGTGTAAGTGTCCTTTTCGTTTCTATTTCCTTCAAAACTTAGTTGTTGCTCACATTTTTGGTTCATTCTATCCTCAGCATCCTTCTGTAGATCCATATTTCTATTGCTTCAAGTCTCACCTTCATCTTTGATTGTCCGGCACACACTGCCATACAGGACGACTGATATCATATAGTAGTTTGGTACTCTTTTTCTTGTTTCTAGCAAAATATTTCTTGTTTCTTAATACTCTGCTTAGCTTTAGGAATGCTTCTTTGGCTATGTTCAGACAAATAAATTATATGTCGGTTGTTAATCCATGATATATATATATATATATATATATATATATATATGGGGGGGTGCATGCACCCCGATATTTACACATACACATATAAATATTAGTCCTTTCGAATATTATGCAATTGTACTTCCCTGCAAATTTGTATTTTTTTTTTATAATATTTTTAATCGTGAATTGAGACATCGAGAAATGTATAAGCTGAAGTTTGACATGAAATGTTTCACAGTAAATAATTTGCTATCTTTGTAAAACGTGTGAAGAGGCATTTGGTTAAGTGCGTTAATAAGGAAGGCCATTATATTAAAAAAATAAAAAAAATAAAAATAAACGTTTAAAATAATAATGACGTTTCAGCCTTGAAACTGGGCTTAAACGTTTCGTCATCCGATGAGACTTTTGTTAGTCTACTGTTTCTGTTACTAATTTGTTACTAATTTGACTAGCTATTCATAATTTCACCCCATGCAAGGTAGTAAAGCCACTGAAACTAACGTCACGATGACACAAGGGGCTACTGAGTGTAAAAGAATAAAAGAAAAAGAGAAAAATTAGGGAATGCAAGCAACAGAAGAGTAATGAAGAGAGTAGATAACGACTGACTTCTTCTTCTTCTATGTGCCATGCCCCTTCAAGACGTAGGTGATTATGGCCTTCCACGTCTTCTTATCTCTTGTGGCTCTTAGCACGCTTCCACCTGTTACCCCACCCAAACCCCGCTCTGCCATCCACCTGCTCAGACCCTTCAAATATGTTATCCGCTTCTTTCCTCTGTCTCGCTTTCCATCTATCTGACCTGTTAGTATCGGATTCTCCAAGCCTTCCTTCCTCATTATATGTCCCAAGAACGTCCGCTGTCTCTTCTTTACGCTCAGTATTAATTTCCTTTTCGTTTCCATCCTTTCCTCATCATTGCTCACATGCACGATCCATGATATTCGCAGCATCCTTCTGTAGAACCGCATTTCAGTTGCTTCAAGTTTTTCCTTCATCTTTGATGATATTGACCAGCGTTCACTGCCATATTGAAAAACTGACATCATATAGCAACCCAGTACTTCTCTTTCTGGCAAAGTTTTTCTGTCTCTTAATATTCTACTCAACTTTTGGAATGCATTCTCCGCCATACCAATTCGTCTTCGGATCTCTGTGTCGCACTTTCCATTTTCTGTTAGAACACTTCCCAAGTATATAAAATTTTGTACCTGTATTTGGCATTTTCGGTCGCTCTTTTTGCTGATGACCATGCATTTGAGATTATTCTAATGGCGATTACGAAAGTATTTGGAGTGATCACTACTGACGACGATGGTATGCCTCCATTCATCTTGCAACAGGGCCACATATTCAACTCAGAAGCCTACATCAACTGTTTTATGGAGGTAGTAATTCCCTGATTCAAGAGGGAGGCTGCTGGTAGAACTTAATTTTGGCAACAGGACTCTTCATCATGACACACAATAAGAAGAACATATTTGTAACTGTCAGATAATTTCTGCGAGAACATCACCCCTTTCATCTGTTCACCTAACTTTCCAGACCTTTGATTATTGTGTTGAGTTACAGTTAAGCGATAGACAAAAAAAAAACTCTTTGTAATACCATTAACATTAACGATCTCTCCGATGTAAAAAAAAATCCCAAGTAGACATATACGCTGACGACGCTACGGTTTACTCTCGTATCGATCAAAAACCTGCTGAGGCTGACAAAGCAAACCTCGCTGTCGAGCTTGAAAAGAACCTTCAATCCGTGGCAGACTGGGGTAAGAAATGGTTCGTGAATTTTAATGCTTCCAAAACGAAGCTGCTATCTATTAACCATCACAGACAATCGCTCCTACCCACCATTAGCATGGATCAGGCTAGTCTCCCTGAAAGCAAAACACTGCGCCTCTTCGGCTTAACTCTCACAACAGACCTCAAGTGGAATGACTATATAGAATCCATAGCTAATTCCGCTGCTAAGGAAGTCGGTTCTCTGTGTAGGGCCAGGAAGTTTTTTCGCCTGAAACAATCCTACACATATGTAAATCTACCATCCGCCCGTGCATTGAATACTGTTGCCATATCTGGTCGGGTGCTCCTGCTATCCACCTAGGTGTCCTTGACAAAATCCAACGGAGAATCTGTAATGTGATAAATCCCAACTTGGCAGCTCAGATACAGTCACTTTCTCACCGGCGCAATGTGGCTTCCCTGTGTCTCTTCTACAAATACTTTCCGATGAACTTAGCTCACTGGTACCCACTATATATAAATTTACTCAAGCAACAAGATTAGCAACTAGGTGCCATCCTTTTACAGTGAAACCAATAAAATGTAAACGCAAATTCTACTCCAACAGCTTCTTTTCTCGCACTTCTCACCTGTGAAATTTCTTTCCATTTACTTGCTTCCTCGACACGTACAATCTCCAAGAATTTTAATGTAAAGTCAATAGTCATCTCCTATCTCGCTAACTTGCATCTTCTCTCTCTCTCTCTCTCTCTCTCTATCTATCTATCTATCTATATATCTATCTACCTATCTCTCATGCTCCTTTCTCTGTCCAATTCACTCTCATTTTTCTCTTACCCACTTTCTGATATCCCCCTATAACCTGTCACTCTTTCTCATCACTTTCCTCCTATGTAAACCCCTGCAAAACAGTGGCAGTAAAATGCCTTGCTATGATTATAAAAAAACAAAAATAAACAAAAACAAAGATGAATTGAAGGCAAAGGTAATGGCAGCATTCACTAACTTAAACAAGGAAACCGTTCAGAAGAGTTGCAGGAGATTTTGAAGCGTCTGAAGGTCGTGAATGAAGCCAATGGCGATTTTATAAATTTACTCATTAGTATTTCAAGATATTCTTGTGTAACTTTGGTAAATATATGTTAAGATGAGAGTTTAGTGCTATTTTCATTTGTGCTAATTTAGACAAAAAATTCATGCATCGCATCCTGTAGATGAGACCTTGTTGCCAATCTAGTACAACACTTCAGTTCACAAAGTCTCGGTACCATAGCGAAGAATTCATTCAAACAATTAACATAAAGATATTTTTTAGAAAATGCGTAGAATAATTATAATGGTAAGAATGTGCATTGTGGTGCAGTGGATATCGACTCGGAACGATAAATCGGGAAACTGAGTTCGAATTCCAGTTGAATTTATGGCATTCACTTACGCACAGATACCCTTGGGAAACATATAAATCCGTCTCTTCCTTCCACTTATGGATTAAATAATAGGATAGATTGAGTTCTGTAGCCTTGGCTGGCAACCAGTCTACCGTGGAAAGCAATGACAACCTACTGCAGGATAATCTTCTGCCCAGTCAGTCATGTCTCTTTCGAGACATGATCGCCCAAAGCGTGTATCACGTATGGCATTTAACTGACTGACTAAATATAATAGTTGGAATCATGATTAAGGCTTCTACTGGTCATAAAGTGGGGGATCAGTTTTCTATTGTTACGAAGTGATAAACTGATCCCCCATAAATTACTACGTAATAATATAATACATCTCTTCTCTTTTTACCTATGAGTCAAATAACAGGACAGATTGGGTTCTATAGCCTTCGATGGCAACCAGTCTACCGCAGAAAATAATGGCAACCTACTGTGGGATAATCTTCTGCCCAGTCAGTCATGTCTCTTTCGAGACATGATCACCCAAAGCGTGTATCACATATGGCACTTAACTGACTGAATTATGATAGTAATAATCATACCGTCTATAGATTAAGAAAGATTAGTAATTAACTTATAATTATATTAGCTATAATATTAAAATAAGCTTTCAATTCGGGAATTTACTTTAGATCACCATACATGACGATTTATGCGCAACAGAATATCAAGTCTTGAATAACCAATAAAAAAAAATGTGTTCATTCGCTCAGCTTTCACTAATTGCAGATAAACTGCTATTTCGAAGCATTCGTCAATTTTATGGTAATAGAGATATAATTAGCAAAAGCTATCATTAAAATTATGTTACCTGCAAGTCACGTGATCTTCTCTATTCATGAACTTTCCATTTGATCAGAACGTTTGCTGGAAACGTTCACAGTAATTAGCTGGAGCCATATTCGGTGCTAAAAGTTTCCGGCGATTAAGTTGAACCGGATTTTCAAGCGTGAATTCGTAATTCCAGCATCCTGGTAAATTTATTAATTAGATTTTGATCTGAAATGTGCCTCCGTATATAATTTTCTATCTATGTGATCCGTGAAGATGCATTAGATTAAGGGCATTAACAAGGAAGGTGATTGAAAATAAATATTTAATTAATCTGTGAGGGCTACGAAATATTATTAGGACTTTATAAACGGATATTTTAAAAGTATCTTCTTTTTCCTTCTTTTACCTTTTGATATTTTTATTTTTTATAATTTAAAAGTCTGACATTCAGCCCACACTCTCGAATATATTTAATTTGTATTTTAATCTAATGCATTTAAAAGTGTGTAAGTATATATATACACATATAGTGTATTTGGGCAGCAAACCCTCTTTATACAAGTTTAAGCTCATACACACTGCAAACTTCAGTCTACCTATCCCATTCTATGTATCTATTTATCCAGTATGTTCATTCTGTATCTATTTTTCCCTTCAAAAATGTATTGCTGGCAATTTTTTTCCTTCAAAAAAGTATTGCTGGTAATATTTTTTTCCTTCAAAAATGTATTACTGGTAATTTATTTTCCTTCAAAAATGTATCGCCAGCAATATTTTCTTTCAAAAACGTATTGCTGGCACATTTTTTCCTTCAAAAACGTATTTCAAAATTGTATTGCTGGTAATTTTTTTTTTTCAAAAATGTATTGCTGGCAATATTTTTTCTTTAAATATGTATTGCTGGTAATTTTTTTCTTTCAAAAACTTATTGCTGGCGATTTTTTACCTTCAAAACTGTATTGCTGGCAATATTTTTTCTTAAGAAATTTACCGCTGTATTTTTTTTCCTTCAAAATGTATTGCTGATATACTTTTTTTTTCCTTTAAAATGTATTGCTGATATACTTTTTTTTCCTTTAAAATGTATTGCTGATATACTTTTTTTTCCTTTAAAATGTATTGCTGATATACTTTTTTTTTCCTTTAAAATGTATTGCTGATATACTTTTTTTTCCTTTAAAATGTATTGCTGATATACTTTTTTTTCCTTTAAAATGTATTGCTGATATACTTTTTTTTTCCTTTAAAATGTATTGCTGATATACTTTTTTTTCCTTTAAAATGTATTGCTGATATACTTTTTTTTCCCTTTAAAATGTATTGCTGATATACTTTTTTTTCCTTTAAAATGTATTGCTGATATACTTTTTTTTCCTTTAAAATGTATTGCTGATATACTTTTTTTTCCTTTAAAATGTATTGCTGATATACTTTTTTTTCCTTTAAAATGTATTGCTGATATACTTTTTTCCTTTAAAATGTATTGCTGATATACTTTTTTTCCTTTAAAATGTATTGCTGATATACTTTTTTTTTCCTTTAAAATGTATTGCTGATATACTTTTTTTTTCCTTTAAAATGTATTGCTGATATACTTTTTTTTCCTTTAAAATGTATTGCTGATATACTTTTTTTTCCTTTAAAATGTATTGCTGATATACTTTTTTTTCCTTTAAAATGTATTGCTGATATACTTTTTTTCCTTTAAAATGTATTGCTGATATACTTTTTTTTCCTTTAAAATGTATTGCTGATATACTTTTTTTCCTTTAAAATGTATTGCTGATATACTTTTTTTTCCTTTAAAATGTATTGCTGATATACATTTTTTTCCTTTAAAATGTATTGCTGATATACTTTTTTTTCCTTTAAAATGTATTGCTGATATACTTTTTTTCCCTTTAAAATGTATTGCTGATATACTTTTTTTTTCCTTTAAAATGTATTGCTGATATACTTTTTTTTTCCCTTTAAAATGTATTGCCCTGATATACTTTTTTTTCCCTTTAAAATGTATTGCTGATATACTTTTTTTTCCCTTTAAAATGTATTGCTGATATACTTTTTTTTCCCTTTAAAATAAATTGCTGATATACTTTTTTTTCCCTTTAAAATAAATTGCTGGAGATTTTACTATAAAAGTCTATTTTTATATTTTCAAAGTGTTTTGACCTCATGTAACCATATTTTAAGATGGCTGGTATTAATTTTAAGTGATTTTCAAGATGAGAAGAGATTTCTCTAACATTGGAGAATACAATTATTTTTGGCGGGTAAAATTACCGAAATGTTAGCAAGTGGAAAATACAAATACAAGGGTTCACTGAGTGCAAAATTCTTTTGTTGAGAGAAGTAAGCAACTTTATCAAAGTCAGCTACCTAATTCTAGTCAAAATATTTGTCAGTGGGTTTTGACGATATCTGACCCTAGGTCAAAATACGGCCTTGAGAATTTCCTGTATACTGAGTACCAGGACAGTTGATAAGATCAGGAAAACAATAACTGGAAGTGGGTTTTCCTCCCCTTCCCCTGAAAGCTGAAATGTTAAATGTAATTGTTTTCTTTTCGAGTTGGTAAGAAGTATACAGTGAAGGAAATAGAAACGCCACACCTAACTTTACTCCACCCTCGGTTTTGGTGCTTATTTAATAAAATCAAAGGGCAAGACGAAATTTGTTCAGTTCGGGCTGACTGTCGTGTTTGGAATGAGAAGGTGGAAAGAGATTTGAATGGCGGTTTGAATAATACAGTCGGACTGAAACGGACGTGCTACTAAAAACAATTCAGTAAACCCCAACTCAGAAAATATTGTTATTGAAGTAGTTTTACAACACCAGCCAAGTGACTGTCACCAGCTTCAACTTGCTTGTAAATCTTCTATTTATTTGATATATATAAATATACATAAATCTACACCGTATCGTTGCGGTCTTAAATTATATACCAATCCATCGCATGTCTGGACCCGCCTCGTCAAGTAATAATAAGCAATCCTGTTTTGGCTAATCCGAGATCAACAACACAACGTGGGCGGAATCGACCGAAGCTCAGAAAGGTTGGCTAGAATCAGCCATGGGTCGTGTTATACCCAGTTTGGGAGGTAACTGTTAACTGGGACCCTAACAGATGCTAACACCCTGGGTTAGAATGAACCTGGGAACAACAGCAATTAAGCAATGGTTCCAGGCTCCACACAACCTCCTAATCAGAGGGCTTACTACCGGCTACAGTTTATCGTCATACCGCGGATTTCATCAAGAATATTTAAATATATAGGAAGAGCACCAGATCATAGGTGGCAGTAGTATTTAAAACATGGACGAATGGTAAACTTATAAATAAGTAAAATAGATTCTGGCAAGCAAAATTGTGCCATCCTAGTAAATTCCTGATTCCTCCTGATATCCTTCATCTTTACTAGAAGAAGATCGGACCAAGAATCGAGTACTGTTGCCATATATGGGCATGAACATTTTGTGTCTTAGGTGGTTTTTTCTGCCTGGCAATGGGTGAACGCGATTATAAAAATCAAAGATAACATCAGAAACTAGAAGAAATAGAGAGAGAAGGAAAGAGAACGACATCGATGAAGAAAAAAAGTCAAAAGAAGACAGAGAGAGAAGAAGAACACGATGCCATAAAGAACAGGGAGGGGGACATACAGATGAAAAAGGGTAGAAAGAGAGTAGGGAAAGTAAAGCGAGCGGAAAAGAAGATGGGAAAGAGAGAGATTAGCAAATTAAAGAGGGTCTGGTAAAAGAAGAAAATGATATACAGTAACGGCCATAATTATTAGGCCACCCCAGTGTTTAAAAAAAATGATGTATTTCATACTATTTTTTAGAATTTATTGCCAAGTAAATAATTGTAAATGAAAATAGAATGGTTCTTTTGTTAAGACTGCACAATAACATGTGCATCAAATGAATTTATAAATATTTAATAACTAGCAGTATAGCCCGGCGTTGTTCGGGTGCAATGAAAGCTTTAAAACTAATCCATGGTCCTGGAGCTCAGACTCTTTGGACGTTGGCATGAAAGACTAAAAAGCAATAGTTGTCTTCAGTTAAAGCGAAATCGTAAACTAAAAGAAAAATGGATGTAAGTCAAAATTTGATTTCCTGGTATCAATATCAAATAAGTTTTTTTCGTCGTAAACTGAATTTTGAAGGCTAAATAAGTCCTCTGAGTAACTGATATCCAGGCTGAGACTAAGAACTACAATTATACCTACTTAGAGCCAAACCCGAAGCAAAACTAAAATAAAAGGGCTGAAAAACTGATTTTGATCAGACCCGGTAGGATATCGGGATATCGATTTCCAATATCGGAGTTAAATAAGTCATCCAAGGATAGAACTGCCACCTTGAAACTTTTGAATATCGTTTCTTATGTCTTTGTCTATGAGTGTATAAAATTTGAATAAAATCGGACCACTCCTTCTATAACACCATTTTTTCGATTATAGATTTTCGATATTTATCGGGGGCACCTCGACACAAAATTAGCTAAGAACACTCGCAGACGCTTATAGTACAACTGTGTAAATTTTCAAGAAAATCGGTACAGCCGTTTCGGAGTCTATAGGTAACGGACACACACACACACACACACACACATACACATACACACACACACACACAGACAAAGTTCCATTTATAAATACTGTATTGCAGTTTCATCAATGAAAGAATGAAAAAAATTTAGGGTGATTCGGACGAGTTCGTCTTTGCTTCCTTGCCTTGTAAAATTTTGAAAAGTAATAATAACGAAACAACCATTCTATTTTAATTTCGAATTTTTCACTTGACAATAAATACTAAAAATCATATGAAATACAGCGGAACCTGTTGTATGCGACCACCCCATACTGTCATCACTAACTGGTCGTATACGGCAGGTAGTCGCTCACTAAAGACTCGTGACCTATCCTCCCCACTATCGTATATTTGACTCTCCAGAATGTAAATATTTTAGTATTTTACCATGTAATCTGGTAATAAATAAATGTGAACATAGGTTGGTCTAACTTTGAAAAAATTATTCAGTATAATTATTTTTTAACATTAAAAACGAAAGAAATAAAACTTATTTATTCACACTGGTGTAGGCTTAAAAAATCAGTTATTGAAGTTTGTGTGGTGTTTTTGTTTTGTTTTTTGTTTGTTTGTTTTTTGTGTGTGTTTTTTTGTTTTTTTTTGGTTTTTGTAATGTGACCCCTTCGATTCTATTTGATGTTGGCACTTATTTCTTATAAAATAGGTACGTTGGAAAAGTTCGCGATGAATACATTTTCAATTTTTTCTTAGAATTGAGTGATAGTAAAAGAGAATCTGCGATAATATATGGAAAAATAAACAAACATACAAGAAAAAAAATGACAACGATCAGAGTAGAGAGAGAGAGAAAGAAAGAGAGAAAGAAAGAGAGAGAGAGTAAAACGACTGAGAAAAAATAAAGATAATGAAAGAGACAAACATTGAAAATTTAAATTTCCCAAGATGTGATCTTTCCCCTACGCCTGAATTTATCCAATTGGTACAGAAACCGACAAATCTCTTGAACTTGTCAAATGTAATAATTACATGTTAATACAAGACAGCCGCTGTTTGACCACCGCCATTTCAACAAATAATAAAAATTTTACATTTCATGACAATAACAAACAAAAAGTGTTTCTGGCTTAGATTAAAGGAAAATGAAATAGATTACTAAATTAAATTCTCTTAATTTAGAAGTTAGGATTATGCAGCAAAAATGAATTTTTGTTAACGTGGTCGCTTGACCAGTGATTTTTATTCTTTCGCTGGTCGCGTTTTGAAAGAGGTCGCTCACTGGGGGTCAATTAACATTAGAAAAACGTCCGTGCATAGAAAAACAGTCGTTTATAGCAGGTGGTCGCTGACGACGGGGGTCGCAAACCAGGTTCCACTGTACATTATTTCTTTCTAAAAATTGATGTGGTGTAATAATTATGGCCGGTAGTGTAAGTCAGAGGAGAAAAAGAGAGAGATTGAGGAAAGAAAGAGGGTAAAAAGGGAAATAAAGTGATCAAAAAAGAGTGTTAAAAAGAGGAATAAATAGAGGGAGAGAAAGAAAAAGGGTCTCGGAAATAGAATATCTAAACTTATGGAACTGTGTGTGTGTGTGTGTGTGTGTGTGTGTGTGTGTGTGTGTGTGTGTGTTACCTATAGACTCCGAAACGGCCGTACCGATTTTCTTGAAAATTTACACAGTTGTACTATAAGCGTCTGCGAGTGTTCTTAGCTAGGTTTTGTGTCGCGGTACCCCCGATAAATATCGATAATCCCAAAAAGCGGGTTATAGAAGGAGTGGTCCGATTTTAATCAAATTTGATACACTCATAGACAAAGATTTAAGAAATGATATTCAGAAGTTTCAAGGTTGCAGTTTTTACAATAGCGCAGAAAATTGATTATATATATATTAGGCAAAATGTTTATGTGTTTAACTTATTTGGTATCGATACCAGGAAATCAAAATTTGACTTACATCCATTCATTTTTCTTTCAGTCTACGGTTTCACTTTAACTGGAAACAACTATTGCTTTTTAGTCTTTCGTGCCAATGTCCAAAGAGTCTGAGCTCCAGGACCATGGATTAGTTTTAAACGTTTCATTACACCCGAGCAACGCCGGGCTATACTGCTAATATATATATATATATATATATATATATATATATTAGGTGTGATAGGTAAATTGTCGCAGTTATTTTATTATTTCAAATATTCTTTAGGCTGAGTCTGAGCTCCAGGACCATGGATTAGTTTTAAAGCTTTCATTACTCTCGAGCAACGCCTGTTCAATAGACGTGGTTGGAGTGTGAACCGAGCGATAGTTTAATCTATCTACTCCAGATGAAGGAACAAGAAAGTAATTTGCGGATATAAAATGGGAGATCATTTTTATATAACAACCAAAATATAAAGGGATCCCTCACTTTTCGGCCACGGTAGTTTCTATAGAATGTAAATATAAGAATGTAAATAAATCTAAAAGATATGTCTGTGCAGTCAATCAGTATTTGCTTGAGTGATTGATTCGTTTTTCACGGCTTATCAACCTATTGCAGGTTATTTAAAGCCAGAAAAATATTTTTAGACTGTAGAGGTTTTTGTGGAGAGATAATAATGATTTATTAATACAAGACTGAGCTAGAAGTGGTCGATTCATACCTAATCAGAATTTGATGAATAAACAAGAAAGTAATGTGTAGATGTAAAGTGGGGGATCATTTCTATATTGCAATCAACATGCAAATTGATCCCTCACTTTGTGACCAAGATAGATTCTATACATTTACAGTGTTGTGCAAAAGTATTAGGACAAGAACTGTTTTATCTTTTATGAGGCATATTGACAGAAAATAATTTAATTAAAGTAATTTTATACTTGTTACAAAATAAATGTAATATTTAGTAAAATAGCCCTTCGCTTTTGAAATAATAAAATAATTGCGACAATTTACCAATCGCACGTAGTATATATATATATATATGTATGTATCTATGTATGTATGTATGTATCGTACCGTGCAAAAGTATTTGGACTAGAACTATTTTATCTTTTATGAGGCATATTGACAAAAATAAACAATTTAATTAAAACAATTTGATTTATTCAACAAATGCTTTAACAAGAAAAATACTTGTTACAAAATAAATTTGATATTTAGTATAATAGCCTTTTGCTTTAATCACAGCCTTCATTCTGTCAGGCATTGACATCACAAGCTTCTTCAATGTATCTAATGGTATCTCCTGCCAAGCAGCTTGTATTTGTTCCCAAATTTGTTGCGAAGTAACATTAGATTTATCAATTCGAGAGGGGGGTGGAATAAGAAAAAAGTCAGTCCTATCCAAGGATAATAGAATAATGAGTAGTTTCAAAATAACTTGTTTAATAGAAAATAGGAAAATTAAATATAACTTCTTTTTAATACATTTCTTTTCCACGTAGTTTTAAATAATCAATATTTATTAGCAATTTACTTGACTTTTCACCCTGTATTTGAATTTCAGTGAGGTTTTTCGGAAAATCACCCCCTGTCCTAATACTTTTGCACACTACCGATAGAGTGAAAAAGTGTTAGGACAGGGGTTATGTTAAACTTTATTTTGATGCCTCGTAAAATATTTCTTAATACTTTTGTACAGTACAGTATGTAAATAAATCCCAAAGACATGCATCTTTAGCTAATTAGTATTTGCTTGATTGATTCGTTTTCTACGGTTTATCGATCTTTGGCTGGTTATTTAAAGCCAGAAATATAGATTGTGAAAATTTTGGTGGGAAGATAATGATTTAGATTGTAAGAATATATTTTGGCGATAATAATGGTTCATAAGTTTTATTAATTCTTTTTTTTAATCATATCACCCCAAGCAAGGCGGTGACGCCACTGATGTGCAGGGGGCTACATAAGAGTGAGAAGATTAGAAAAGAGAAAAGCCGGAAACCACATCCTAAACAGGGAACAAGGGATGAGCCTCTTCACCTGTTCAATAGACGTGGGTGGAGTGTGAACCGGGCGATAGTTTAGTCTATCTACTCCAATTCTTCTTTTAATTTCTTTTGCTTAATCAAGAGACTGATTCGTTTCGACGGCTTATCAATCTTTTGCGGGTTATTTAAAACCAGAAAATATTTTTAGATTGTTAAATTTTTTTTCTTTTTAGAAAATATCAATTTAGTAATACAAGTGCGTAAGCGAATATAACGAACTCGACTGAAATTGGAACTCGGCTCGCCAATTAAAAATTCGAAGCCATTATTCATAACACCACCCGCATATCAAAGCTTAATGCACTTGGTATTCCAAAGCGGTCACCCATCTATGTACTGGCCAGGCTGGACGTTGCTAAAATCGGTGATCGTTCAAGAATCGATGTTTCAATGTGATATGGCTGTAACTCTAGAAAGAGGGAGATAAGTTAAGTAAATATAAAAGATATAGAGAGTAGAGAGAGAGGGAGAGAAAGAGAAAGAGAGAGTATAAGAGGTGGGAAAAGAAAAAAGAAAGAGAAAGAGAGAGTATAAGAGGTGGGAAAAGAAAAAAAGAAAGAGAAAGAGAGAGTATAAGAGGTGGGAAAAGAAAAAAGAAAGAAAGAAAGAGAGAGTATAAGAGGTGGGAAAAGAAAAAAGAAAGAGAAAGAGAGAGTATAAGAGGTGGGAAAAGAAAAAAAGAAAGAGAAAGAGAGTGTATAAGAGGTGGGAAAAGAAAAATAGAAAGAGAAAGAGAGAGTATAATAGGTGGGAAAAGAAAAAAATATAGAGAACTATGAGAAACATTTTCACTGAATTTTGTTTCTAACATAATGGCTTCTTTTCGTAATTTACGAAGCAACTACAAAGTAACGTCTGTTTTTTAATAACGCAGATGAAAATGAATATAATTTACCTTAAAATAATACTTTTTTCTAATTACGAATTTATTAACATTTCGAAATTTATTAGGACTGTTTGGAACGTAATTTTGCACTTTTAAAGAAAAGCCAAAACCACATTTGAATCGAAGAAAATTTAATTTATTTTTCGAGAATATAATCATTATTATTAGCAATGAAGGAAGCCTATTTTAGAATTAATTATTTTATTTAGTGTTGAAAGAAATTGATTCAAGACGAAAATAATTCCGGTGATAAATATTTTATGATCTTTAGATTTCGTTCATCTAAACTTATTTATAAATGGAACTTTGTGTGTGTGTGTGTGTGTGTGTGTGTGTGTGTGTGTGTGTGTGTCATTACCTATAGACTCCGAAATGGCTGAACCGATTTTCTTCAAAATTTACACAGTTGTACTATAAGCGTCTGCGAGTGTTCTTAGCTAGGTTTTGTGTTAAGGTACCCCCGATAAATATTGAAAATCGAAAAAATCGGTTTATAGAAGGAGTGGTCCGATTTTCGTGTGGAAGGGAAGTCCACAGTCGAGAAGTGCGAGAAAAGAAACTGTTGGAGTAGAAGTTGCAGTCGCATTTCATCGGTTTCACTGTAAAAGGGTGGGATCTAGTTACTAATCTAGTATCTCGTGCAAATTCGAACTTAGGGGGCACCAGTGATTTAAGTTCATCGGAGCAGAAGCCGTGAAAGTATTTATAGAAGAGACACAGGGAAGCCACGTCGCGCCGGTGAGAGAGAGACTGCAGGCGGTCTGCTAAGTCGGTATCGATCACATTACAGACCCTCCGCTGTACCTTGTCGAGAAGCCCAAGGAGAATAGCAGGGGCACCCGTCCAGATATGGTAACAGTATTCAATGCACGGGCGGGTGGTAGATTTATAAATGTGCAGGATAGATTCAGACGGAAAAAACCTCCGGGCCCTGCACAGAGAACCGACTTTCATAGCAGTGGATTTGGCAATGGATTCGATATAGTCATTCCACTTGAGGTCCGCTGAAAGTGTGAGACCAAGGAGGCGCAGTGTTTTACTCTCTGGGAGGCAAGCCTGGTCCATGCTAATAGGAGGTAGGTGCGATTGTCTATGATGATTAATTGATAGTAGCTTCGTTTTAGAAGCATTAAAATTTACGAACCATTTCTTACCCCAGTCCACTACGGATTGGAGGTCCTTTCCAAGCTCGGCTGCAAGGTTAGCTTTGTCGCCCACACCAGATTTTTGCTCGAGGCGAGAGTAAACTGTGGTGTCATCGGCGTACATACCTACTTGGGATCTTATGGTATCAGGGAGATCATTAATGTAGATCAGAAAGAGCGTAGGACCTAGGATAGAGCCTTGAAGGACACCCACGTTCGTATGGTAGTTCTGGGAGGCATGTCCGTTTAATACCACTTTCAATGTGCGTTTAGATAGGAATGACTGGATTAGTTCAAACAATTGTCCAGCTATACCATAGATCCGCAGTTTGCATAGAAGGCCAGCATGCCAAACTCTGTTGAACGCTTTAGAGATATCCAAGGCAACGGTTCGGGCTTCGCCATTCCTGTCGAGTGCCTGGTATATATACTCGGTGATGGTCGTTAGCATATCAGCAGTAGACCTGGTGAAGCGGAAACCGTACTGCTTGTCCGAGAGGAGCCTGTGTGCTGTGAGGTGCTGAACCACCTCGGCGTTGATAATGGCCTCGAACACTTTGCCAAAGATCGGAAGAATGCTGATAGGGCAGTAATTTGCGGGGTCCGAGGGTTCTCCAGTGTTTTTGAATATAGGAACTACAGAGGAAGATTTCCAACAGGCAGGAAAGCAGGAAGCAGAGAGGCAGAAGTTGTAGAGCTTAGAAAGGACAGAGGAGAGTTCGGGGGCAAATTTCTTTAAGACTATGATTGGGATTCCGTCCCCTCCGCTCGCTTTGTGAGGGTCAAATTTTGAGATTATCTTAGAGACAAGCGAGGGTGTAATGTGGACGTCATTCAGTTGAGCCTCAGTTCTAGATGGGAAATTGGGTGTCTGGACTCCAGACGAGTCCAGACTCGGCTGAAAGAAAGAAAGAAA
Organism: Ascarosepion bandense; assembly: GCA_037127315.1. Classification (NCBI taxonomy): domain Eukaryota; kingdom Metazoa; phylum Mollusca; class Cephalopoda; order Sepiida; family Sepiidae; genus Ascarosepion; species Ascarosepion bandense. Next base: position 122,406 of record JBBBDQ010001875.1, read on the forward strand.
GAAAGAAAGAAAGAAAGAAAGAAAGAAATTTTTGAGAAATGGGAAAAACAAAAAAGAATTGAAAAGGCTAAAATTTAATAAAAAAAGTATACGGAAAAGATGTAATTTCAACTGTTGAAGAAAGAAACACACAAACGAACGAGGAAAGAAAAAAAGAAAAAAGAAAGAAAGACATGGTTGAAAGAAAGAAAGAAAGAAAGAAAGAAAGAAAGAAGTGAAGGAAGGATATTCAAAGAGAAAGGTTCATGTAAGAAAGAAAGAAAGAAAGAAAGAAAGAAAGAAGTGAAGGAAGGAAGGAAGGTAGGAAGGAAGGAAGGAAGGAAGGATATTCAAAGAGAAAGATTCATGTAAGAAAGAAAGAAAGAAAGAAAGAAAGAAAGAAGTGAAGGAAGGATATTCAAAGAGAAAGATTCATGAAAGAAAGAAAGAAAGAAAGAAAGAAAGAAAGAAAGAAAGAACTTTCAGTTAAGAAGAAAAGAAAAATAAGAGGAACATATGAGGTAAAAAGAAGAAAAGTGAAATGACAAAAAAGGAAAAAGAAAAAAGTACGGAAGAAAGAAAGAAAGAATGAAAAAAAGAAACTGTCAGACAAGAAGGAAATAAAACAGGAGAATCATATAAGGAGAAAGGGAAAGAAAAGGAAGAGAACAAAAAGGGGAGAAAGACAAAAGAAAGAAAGAATAGAAAAGATATAGGAAGGAGGAGTGTGAAATGAAAGAAACATATCCAAATATAAAGGAAAATGGACGAGACACAGAAACAATTGACATATCGCTTTCCTTCTCTCTGTCACTCTCTCTCTCATCTCCCTATCTCTCCTCCTTCCCTTTTCTCTTTTTCTCTCTCTTCCATGTCCCTATCTCTCCTCCTTCTCTTTTTTCTTCCTTCTTCCTCTCTCTCTCTCTCTCTGTCTCTCTCCCATCTTCCTATCTCTCCTCCTTCCCTTTTCTCTTCTTTTCTCTCTCTATCACTCGCTCCCGTCTCCCTATCCCTCCTCATTCCCTTTTCTCTTATTCTCTCATTCCCATCTCCCTATCTCCCCTCCCTCCCCCCTTCCCTTTTCTCTTCTCTCTCTCACTCTCTCCCATCTTCCTATCTTTCCTCCTTCTCTTTTCTCTTCCATCCTCTCTCTCTCTCTCTCTGTCACTCTCTCCCATCTCCCTATCTCTTCTCTCTTCCTTTTCTATCTTCTCTCTCTCTCTCTGTCACTCTCTCCCAACCTCCTATCTCTCCTCCTTCCCTTTTCTCTTCTTCTTCTCTCTCTCTCTCAGTTACTCTCTCCCATCTCCCTATCTCTCCTTCTTCCCTTTTCTCTTCTCTCTCTCACTCTCTCCCATCTTCCTATCTTTCCTCCTTCTCTTTTCTCTTCCATCCTTTCTCTCTCTCTCTCTGTCACTCTCTCCCAACTCCCTATTCTTTTTCCTTTTCCTCTTCTTCTCTCTTCCTCTCTCTCTCTCTCTCTCTCTGTCACTCTCTCCCATCTTCCTATCTCTCCTCCTTCCCTTTTCTCTTCTCTCTCTCTGTCACTCTCTCCCATCTCCCTATCTCTTCCTTTTCTATTCTCTCGCTCTGTCACTCTCTCTCTCTCTCATCTCCCTATCTCTCCTCCTTCCGTTTTCTCTTATTCTCTCTCTCCCATATCTCTATCTCTTCTCCTTCCGTTTTCTCTCTCTCTCTCTCTCTCTCTCTCTCTCTCTCTCTCTCTCTCTCTCTCTCCTATTTTCTGAGTGTACACAGCTATTAACAGCTGTCCTTTGTGTCTTCGCAACTGGGCCCCAATTTTATAGCTGTGCAATTTTTTCCTTCTCTCACGTTTATTTTGATTTATACATTTTTGATTGTACGTTTTTAGACATCTCATACACTGGCACAATTCGGGTTGCAATTATTCGATTCCTCCCTGTGACACAAATCGCCAATGTGACATCTCCGTTGCTGGCATGAAAATAACACCTGTCAGTGCTAAGTGTCTCTTTACGATAATCAATGTCACACCTAAAATCCATGCGTCATTTAATACAGTTTGTTTCAAACTGAACTACAAATCAATCAAGACATAATGACGCCATAAAATTTATCTACGGTATTTTCTTTTGCATAATACTAGAAAATTTGAATAAAATTTAAAGGTAAAAGTGGGGTGCGTATAATACAGAAGTACACGTTTTCAGAAATTTTTCCTCGGATTAAAAAACTTCTTATTTAAAACAAGATTGCAAATACACTCAGCCCAATAAATAATAAAACCCAAAGTAGGCAGATGTTGATAAGGTAACACCAATTATGTTTTCTCTAGAAGAGAAATATATCAAATCAAATTGCAAAAGTGGGGGATCAATTTATGACTTAGTTATAAAGTCAAAGTGATCCTCCACTTAATATTCATTTTAAATATTATAATAATTATCTACAAACAAGGTTGTTACATTAGACTGAATGGTCAACATTCAAAATATTATCACTACTACCGTATTTTTTGTGCATAATACGAGAAAGTTTGAATGTAAGTTAGAGGTAAAACAAATAGTTGGCGTATTATACACAAGTACAAGATTTCAGAAACTTTTACTCGGCTAAAATTTTTTATTTGAAACAGCAACATTGCAAATACAGTCAACAAGAACAATTGATAATAAAACACAAAGTGGGAAGGTGTTAGTAAGGTAACACTAATTAGGTTTTCTTTCGAATTTAGTGAAAAAAAAATGGGCGATCACTTTTACTTTACAACTAACTCATGAAGTTATCCCCCATTTTTCTCACTAAATTCGAATTGTTGCCCAATTCGTTACTTTTATTCTAAGGTAACAACCTTGCTTGAACAGAAGAGGAGATTCCGAAAATTGTCTTGAGGCCGTAGTTGAAACCAATAGCAATTTCATTGAATAGATTTACTCTTTAGTATTTTTAGATAATTTACATAATTTTATAAATATATCTGTTAAAATGAAACATCGGTCTTATTTTCATTTTTGTGTAATTTAAAAGACAATTTATTCATCATACCCTGTATATAGCATTTATTAAATAGGGTAACTTTGGAACGCGACCCAAGCATAAACACGATACCCCTTTAGATTTCCTAACACAACTTATACATATACCCCGCTAGATAATGTTTCCCTCCTAGATCTATCTTACATATTTAAAAGTCAACCATTTGTCCATACTTTGAATATTGCTGCCACGTATATCTCGGTGAAAAAATAAAAACTAAACAAGCCTAAACTAACCTATTTTGGGCGGGGTTACCAATGTTTAATTCATGGTTCCCAGTATCCTGTTGTCTAACCGACGTCAAAATGTCATTCTAAGTCGACTCCTCTCACTCGAGAGATACGTGCAAGAATCACCCACTTTTACCAAATTCTGATAGAGTCGTTGCTTTTCCATCCTGATCTTGACTTTAAGTTGATACTTAATACGTCACTCAATAAGTCCCGGGCCTAACTAATGAAACAACAACTTTTAGACAAAATTCATCAACATAGTTTTCTCCTAAGGCGATTACACTGATTCCAATTCTCTAACAGTTCGATGCCTTTTTTTGTAGAACGATTTATCTTTGGCCTCAAACAAAACTGGCCTTAAGAACCGAGAACTGAAGTGTAGTGAGCTGGTTAAAGTTTCTTTTGTTCGGCCTTGTGCCAGACTTAACCAAACTCCCTACAGATTATTTATGTAGAGTTATAATCATCAGAATTATTATCAGGTTTTCATCAGAAGGCTGGTTGTCGGCAGTTGGAATGTGTGGATTAGTGTAGAAGAGTGGAATAATAAAATATACATTTTGATTGTTAAAATAGAAATTTATTATAAGGAAAGAATAACAATAATTCGTATAAATGTTCAATGAGAAAGTAAGGTACCAAGAGTTCGTATTCAATGATAAAGTTGAGGTATTAAGAGTTCGTACAAAATGTTTGTAGCAGTAATTGTTGAAAGAGATAAGGAGAAAGAGAAAGTGAACAAGGTGCGACCTGATCTTATCTCCGGGTCGATATGAAGTTGTCGTTACATTTTAGATGTGTGTCAGCGAACCGCCTCCTCTGACTGACCTTGGTGACCGGTAAGAGACCATTTTTAAATATTCAATCCAGTCACGTTGGGTGGCTCACCGAATTATTTTTTCTTTAGCTGTGGAAAAACCGTTTCTCTGACGTATTTTGAATTTTGCGATTTGATGACCAATCAGGATTAATAATATGATTTTTCACCGGAACTTCTGTGTGGAGCCCAGATGCGCAAAGACCAGTTTTGGTCATTTGCTATCTGGATCTCTGAGGACAAACATTCGGTCCATCGCTTGCTCAGTATCACCACAGAACTTACCGTGCAGCATGCGAACTATGACGTCTTCAGCATACTTTAACGACGGGACTAGGACCTTGTAGTGGAAGGTGTGAGCCAGTGTCTCCACCGATTTACCGCAGCGGACGAATTTTGAGAGAATCTCCCAAACCCGCTGAAGAAAGTTTCTGCCGACGCTGCCAGGTGAATGATGCTTCATCATTAATGGAGTAATTGAAACGCGGCTCCCAAGGCCATATGCTTCGTTAAACTGAGCTCACCAATCAGACTATATTGAATGGATCCCTCACTAATACAAGATATAATGTCTTAGGGTACAACGCGTGGACGTCGGAGAGGCCATTCGTCTCCCTTAAAAAGAACTAACCCGATAGAAGTAGAACTCGCTTTACAGTAAACGACGGGCCTCCTTCTCGCATACTTCTCAAAAAGGGGGAGGTTTTACTGGCGTTTTCGTTCCAAATTATTCTATTCCTGCTTGCGAACACATTCGATCTAGGAACGGGATGTGAAGGTTGGTTGTCGGCAGGTTGGAATATGTGGAATTGTGCGGAATAGTGTAGAATAATGTAAGAATAAAATATACATTTTTTCATGTTAAAATAGAAATTTATTAAAAAGAAGGAATAACATAAGTTGTAGAAGTTAATGTTCAATTAGAAACATTATTAAGAATTTATGAGTAGAGTTCGTACAAAATGTTCGTAGTAGTAATTGTTGAAATAGATAAGGTGAAAGACAAAGAGGACAATGTTCGGGTCGCTTGAAGTTTGAAGGAAGTTACATTATATATATATATATATATATATATATATACTGACGCCGAGGTCATTTATATAGTCCGTTTGAATTTCACACTGAATCGCCAAGTCCATCCAAGTCTTACAAGTCGCTTCCATTGGTCAAAAATAATTTTATCATCTACTTGCGAAATCTGGTTTCGACTTTTTCGTTAAGCACATGGTCAATCCTTTTTCTATTTGGGAAAACCAGGATTTCACACGTCATTGTGAATTTTTGTAAACGTGAAGAAGAAGGGCGTTGATTTTAATTAATTTCTTATTCACTACATAACTTTCCTTCCACTTAACGGAGTCTGCCTTGAATGAATTTTATTGGTATCTGTTGTCTCTTTTTCAAATAATAGTTTTCGTTTTGGTTACTGCTTTTCTATTTTTTTTTTTTTTGTATGTGGGTTGAGATGTTTTTCCATAATTGTTGTTAGTTTTTACGCGTCTTGTTTGAAATCCATAAGAGTAGGTATGTTTAGTTTTTCCGCATGTCAAAGATCACAATTTTTGTAAACTTAAGGATACAGAGAAAATTAAAGCATATTTTTCAAGACGAAAATAAAATTAGAGATTTTTTGGGAGGGATTTTTGTAAACGTGAAGAAGAAGGTTGATTTTAATTGATTTCTTATCCACTGAAAGTGCATTTTCGCATCGTTACTTGATATTAAACCTTTAACAAAAATTAGACATTTAAATCTGTCTGGATATAGTTAATCCAGTTTAAATTTCTCACATTTACGTTTGGTTTTACCAGCATATGTGAAAGAGTCTTCAACTTTGTCCTTACTAAGGATTATGCACTGCCAACGTGTAAAAAAAGTGAATTCTTTTCACCAAAAATCTTTGATAAAATCGAAAATTTTATTAATTGTCACTTTTTCTGGAGTAATGGGCAGAATTCACCTTATTTATTGAATGGCCCTCGTAGAAGTCCTGATATCGAAAAATTCACCTTATTTATTGAATGGACCCCGTAGAAGTCCTGATACCGAAAAATTCACCTTATTTATTGAATGGACCCCGTAGAAGTCCTGATATCGAAAAATTCACCTTATTTATTGAATGGCCCTCGTAGATGTCCTGATACCGAAAAATTCACCTTATTTTTGAATGGACCCCGTAGAATTCCTGATACCGAAAAATTCAACTTATTTTTTGAATGACCCTCGTAGAAGTCCTTATACCGAACAATTCACCTTATTTATTGAATGACCCTCGTAGAAGTCCTTATACCGAAAAATTCGCTTTATTTATTGAATGACCCTCGTAGAAGTCTTGATACCGAAAAATTCAACTTATTTATTGAATGACTCTCATAGAAGTCCTGATACGGAAAAATTCAGGTTAGTTATTGAATGACCCTCGTAGAAGTCCTTATACCGAACATTTCATCTTATTTATTGAATGACTCTCGTAGAAGTCCTTATACCGAAAAATTCAACTTATTTATTGAATGACTCTCGTAGAAGTCCTTATACCGAAACATTCACCTTATTTATTGAATGACCCTTGTAGAAGTCCTTATACCGAAAAATTCAACTTATTTTTTTAATGACCCTCGTAGAAGTCTTGATACCGAAAAATTCACCATATTTATTGAATGACCCTCGTAGAAATCCTTATACCGAAAAATTCACCTTATTTATTGAATGGCCCTCGTAGAAGTCTTTATACCGAAAAATTCACCATATTTATTGAATGACCCTCGTAGAAATCCTTATACCGAAAAATTCACCATATTTATTGAATGACCCTCGTAGAAGTCCTTATACCGAAACATTCACCTTATTTATTGAATGGCCCTCGTAGAAGTCTTTATACCGAAAAATTCACCATATTTATTGAATGACCCTCGTAGAAATCCTTATACCGAAAAATTCACCTTATTTATTGAATGGCCCTCGTGGAAGTCTTTATACCGAAAAATTCACCATATTTATTGAATGACCCTCGTAGAAATCCTTATACCGAAAAATTCACCTTATTTATTGAATGACCCTCGTAGAAGTCCTTATACCGAAACATTCACCTTATTTATTGAATGGCCCTCGTAGATGTCCTTATACCGAAAAATTCACCTTATTTATTGAATGGCCCTCGTAGAAGTCTTTATACCGAAAAATTCACCTTATTTATTGAATGGCCCTCGTAGAAGTCCTTATACCGAAAAATTCAACTTATTTTTTTAATGACCCTCGTAGAAGTCTTGATACCGAAAAATTCAACTTATTTATTGAATGACTCTCGTAGAAGTCCTTATACCGAAACATTCACCTTATTTATTGAATGACCCTCGTAGAAGTCCTTATACCGAAAAATTCACCTTATTTATTGAATGACTCTCGTAGAAGTCCTTATACCGAACAATTCAACTGATTTTTTGAATGACCCTCGTAGAAGTGCTGATACGAAAAAATTCAGGTTAGTTATTGAATGACCCTCGTAGAAGTACTTATACCGAAAAATTCACCTTATTTATTGAATGACCCTCGTAGAAGTCCTTATACCGAAAAATTCACCTTTACTATTCAATGACCCTCGTAGTCCTTATACCGAAAAATTCACCTTATTTATTCAATGAATTTCTGTAGAAGTCCTTATACCGAAAAATTCAATCTATTTATTGAATGACCTCGTAGAAGTCCTTTATACCGAAAAAAACTATTTATTGAATGACTCTCGTAGAAGTCCTTATACCGAAAAATTCACCTTATTTATTGAATGGGCTCCTCGTAGAAGTCTACTGAACACCGCAATTCATTTATTGAATGACCCTCGTAGAAGTCCTGGTACTGGAATTAATTCACCCCTATCGGTTGAATGACCGCAAGTCTTTATACCGAAAAATTCACTATTTATTGGAATGACCCCTGCAGAAACTGAAAAATTCAATTTATTTATTGAATGCATCTGTAGAAGTCCTTATAATGAACAATTCACCTTCAATATTGAATGACTTCTCAGAAGTCCTTATACCGAACAATTCACCTTATTTATTGAATGACCTTCGTAGAAGTCCTTATACCGAACAATTCAATCTATTTATTGGAATGACCCTTGCAGAAGTCCTTATACCGAACAATTCACCTTATTTATTAACACCTGGAGAAGTCCTATACCGAAAATTCACCTTATTTGTTGAATGACTGTAGAAGTCCTTATACTGATAAATTCACTTTATTTATTGAATGACTTCGTATGTAGAAGTCCTTATACCGAACAATTCACCTTTACTATTGAATGACCTCGCAGGTCTTATACCGAACAATTCTACCTATTTATTGGAATGACCTGAGAAGTCCTTATACTGAACAATTCACCTTATTTATTGAATGACCCTCGTAGAAGTCCTTATACCGAACAATCTACCTCATTTATTGAAATTATCCTCGTGAGAAACTTATACCGAAAAATTCACCATTTATTGAATGGACCAGAAGTCCTATGCAATTGATAAATTCATTTATTGAATGACCCTCGTAGAAGTCCTTATACCGAACAATTCACCTCATTTTATTGAATGACCTCGGTAGAAGTCCTTATACCGAAAAATTCAACTTATTTTTTTGAATGACCCTCGTAGAAGTCCTTATACCGAAAATTCAACTTATTTTTGAATGACCCTTCGTAGAAACTTATACTGAAAATTCACCTCATTTATTGGAATGACCCTCGTAGAAGTCCTTATACCGAACAATTCACCAATACGAATGACCCTCGTAGAAGTCCTTATACCGAAAATTCAACTTATTTTTTGAATGACCCTCGTAGAAATCCTTTATACCAGCACCACCATTTATTGAATGACCTCGTAGAAGTCCTTATACTGAACAATTCACCCATTTATTAATGACCTCTCGTAGAAACCTTATACCGAAAATTCAACTTATTTTTTGAATGACCTCGTAAGTCCTATACCTGAAAAATTCAACTTATTTTTGAACGACCCTTCGTAGAAATCCTTATACCGGAAAAATCTACCTTATTTATTGGAATGACCCTCGTAGAAATCCTTATACCGAACAACGTCTTATTTATTTACGAATGACCCGTGAAATCCCTACCGAACAATTCACCTTATTTATTGAATGACCCTCGTAGAAACTTATACCGAAAAATCTCACCTATTTATTGAATGACCTCTCGTGAAATCCTTATACCGAACACCAATCTCATTTAGCCCATATCCCTTATGGAAATCCTTATACCGAAAAATTCAATTTATTTATTGAATTTGTGAAATCCTTATACCGAAAATCTACCTTATTTATTGAATGACTCGTAGAAATCCTTATACCTAAATAATTCAGTTCGTTTATTGAAACACCCGTAGAAGTCCTTTTACCAACACCACCTTATTTATTGAATGACCGAAATCCTTATACTGAAAATGTACCCTTATTTATTGAATGACCTCGTAGAAACTTATACTGAACAATTCAATCTTCATTTATTGAATGACCTCGTAGAAATCCTTATACCGGAACAATTCACCTCATTTATTGAATGACCTCGTAGAAATCCTTATACCAAAAAATTCACCTTATTTATTGAATGACCCCAGAAATCCTTATACTGAACAAATTCACCCCATTTATTGGAACACCCTCGTAGAAATCCTTATACCGAAAAATTCAATTTATTTATTTAAATGACCTCAAAGAAACTATACCTCGAACAATTCACCTGGTCATTTAATGACCCTCATAAAGTCCTTATACCGAAAAATTCAACTTATTTTTTGAATGACCTCGTAGAAACTACTTCGAACAATTCACCTTATTTCTTGAATGACCGTAGAAGTCCTTATACTGAACAATTCACCTTATTTTATTAATGACCTCGTAGAAATCTTATACCGAACAATCTACCTCATTTATTGAATGACCCTGTAGAAATCTCACTGAAAAAAATTCAATCTTATTTATTGAATGACCTCGTAGAGATCCGAGTACCGAACAATTCACCTTATTTATTGAATGACCTCGTAGAAATCCTTTACCGAACAATTCACCTTATTTATTGAATGACCTCGTAGAAATCCTTATACCGAAAAAATTCACCTTATTTATTGAATAACTGTAGAAATCCTATACGAACAATTCTACCTCATTTATTAATGACCCTCGTAGAAATCCAACAATCAACTTATCATTTAGAATGGACTGTAGAAACTTACCGAAAAATTCACCTTAATGATTAATGACCCTCGTAGAAATCCTTATACCGAAAATTTACCTTATTTATTGAATGACCCTCGTAGAAATCCTTTATACTGAACAATTCACCTCATTTATTGAATGTGACTCGTAGAAATCCTTATACCGAAAATCTACCTTATTTATTGAAATGACCTTCGTAGAAGTCCTTATACCGAAAAATTCAACTTATTTATTGAAGGACCTCGTAAGAAAATCCCGTACTGGAACACCACCTTATTTATTTAAATAACTTCGTAGAAGTCCTTATACCGAAAAATTCAACTTATTTCTTGAATGACCTCGTAGAACTCTTTACTGAACAATTCACCTTATTTCTTGAATGACCTCGTAGAAGTCCTTATACCGAACAATTCACCTTATTTATTGAATGACTTCGTAGAAATCCTTATACTGAACAATTCACCTCATTTATTGAATGACTCTAGAAACTATACCGAAAAAATTCACCTTATTTATTGAATGACCCTCGTAGAGATCCTTATACCGAACAATTCACCTTATTTATTGAATGACCTCGTAGAAATCAATTCACCTTATTTATTGAATGACCTCGTAGAAATCCTTATAATGAAAAATCTACCTTATTTATTGAATGCACTTCAGAAACTCACCGAACAATTCACCTCATTTATTAATGACCTCGTAGAAATTCCTATACCGAACAATTCACCATTTTACGAATGACCCCTGTAGAAATCCTTATACCGAAAAATTCACCTATTTAATAATGACTCCCTGAAATCCTTATACCGAAAAAACTTACCTTATTTATTGAATGACCTCGTGAAATCCTTATACCGAACAATTCACCTTATTTATTGAATAATCTCTGTAGAAATCCTTATACCGAAAAATTCACCTTATTTATTGAATGACCTCGTGAAGTCCTTTATACCGAAAAATTCAACTTATTTATTGAATGACCCGTAGAAATCCTCTATACCGAAATAATCACCATTTATTGAAATTGCTCGTAGAAACTTACACGGAAAAATTCACCTTATTTATTGAATGACCTCGTAGAAATCCTATACCGAACAATTCACCTTATTTATTGAATGACCGGAAGTCCTTATACCGAAAAATTCAACTTATTTATTGAATGACCTCGTAGAAATCCTTATACCGAACAATTCACCTTATTTATTGAACACTCGTAGAAATCCTTATAATTATTCACCCACCTTATTTATTGAATGACCCTCGTAGAAATCCTTATACTGAACAATTCACCTCATTTATTGAATGACCCTCGTAGAAATCCTTATAATGAAAAATTCACCTTATTTATTGAATGACCTTGCAGAAATCCTTATACTGAACAATCGTACCTTATTTATTGAATGACTTCGTAGAACTTTTTACTGAACAATTCACCTTATTTATTGAATGGACTGTAGAAATCCTTGCCACTGAAAAATTCATCTTATTTATTGAATGACCCTCGTAGAAATCCTTATACCGAACAATTCACCTATTTATTGAATGACCTCGCAGAAATCTTATACTGAACAATTCACCTCATTTATTGAATGACCCCGTAGAAATCATACCGAAAAATTCACCTATTTATTGAATGACCCGTAGAAATCCTATACCGAAAAATTCACCTATTTATTGAATGACCCTCGTAGAAACTTATACTGAACATTCACCTTATTTTATTGAACACCCTCGTAGAAACTAATTAAATGGAATTCACCTTATTTATTGAATGACCCTCGTAGAAATCCTATACTGAAAAATCTCACCTTATTTATTGAATGACCCTCGTAGAAACTCATACCGAACAATTCAATTGGCCATTAGTCGACCTTCTAGAAATCCTATACCGAAAAATTCACCTTATTTATTGGAATGACCCTCGTAGAAATCCCTATAACAACACCACCTTATTTATTGAATGACCTTCGTAGAAGTCCTATACCGAAAAATTCAACTTATTTTTTGAATGACCCTCGTAGAAATCCTTCTACCAACAATTCACCATTTTTGAATGACTTCAGAAGTCCTTATACCGAACAATTCACCTTATTTATTGAATGACCTTCGTAGAAATCATACCGAACAATTCACTACTATTGAATGACCCCGTAGAAATCCTTATACCGAAAAATTCACTTTATTGGTTGGAATGACCTCGTAGAAATCCTTATAATGAACAATTCACTCATTTATTGAATAACTTCAGAATCTATACCGAAAAATTCACCTTATTATTGAATGACCTCGTAGAAATCATACCTAACAATTCACCTTATTTATTGAATAATCTCTCGTAGAAGTCCTTATACCGAAAATTCAACTTTATTTTTTGTAAATGACCCCGTAGAAATCCTTTATCAAACAATTCACCTTATTTCTTGAATGACCCTCGTAGAAGTCCTTATAATGAACAATTCACCTTATTTATTGGAATGACCCTCGTAGAAATCCTTATACCGAACAATTCACCTCATTTATTGAATGACCCTCGTAGAAATCCTTATACTGAAAAATTCACCTGGCTTTATTGGAATGACCCTCGTAGAAACTTATACTGAACACCGATTATTGAATGACCTCAGAAGTCCTTATACCGAAAAATTCAACTTATTTTTGAATGACCTCGTAGAAGTCCTTATACCGAAACATTCACCTTATTTATTGAATGGGTCTTCGTAGAAGTCTTGATACCGAAAAATTCACCATATTTATTGAATGACCCTCAGAAATCCTTATACCGAAAAATTCACCTTATTTATTGAATGGCCTGGTAGAAGTCTTTATACCGAAAATTTACTCATATTTATTGAATGACCTCGTAGAATCCTTATACCGAAAAATTCACCATATTATTGAATGACTCCTAGAAGTCCTTTATACCGAAACATTCACCTTATTTATTGAATGGCCCTCGTAGAAGTCTTTATACCGAAAATTCACCATATTTATTGAATGACCCCTCGTAGAAATCCTTATACCGAAAAATTCACCTTATTTATTTAATTGGGCTCGTAGAAGTCTTTATACCGAAAAATTCACCTCATTTATTGAGTCGACCCTCGTAGAAATCCTTATACCGAAAAATTCAACTTATTTTTTGAATGACCCTCGTAGAAGTCCTTATACCGAAACATTCACCTTATTTATTGAATGGCCCTCGTAGAAGTCTTGATACCGAAAAATTCACCATATTTATTGAATGACCCTCGTAGAAATCCTTATACCGAAAAATTCACCTTATTTATTGAATGACCCTCGTAGAAGTCCTTATACCGATAAATTCACCTTATTTATTGAATGACCCTCGTAGAAGTCCTTATACCGAACAATTCACCTTATTTATTGAATGACCCTCGTAGAAGTCCTTATACCGAACAATTCACCTTATTTATTGAATGACCCTCGTAGAAGTCCTTATACCGAAAAAAATTCACCTTATTTATTGAATGACCCTCTAGAAGTCCTTATACCGATAAATTCACCTTATTTATTGAATGACCCTCGTAGAAGTCCTTATACCGAACAATTCACCTTATTTATTGAATGACCCTCGTAGAAGTCCCTTATACCGAACAATTCACCTTATTTATTGAATGACCACTCGTAGAAGTCCTTATATGAACCATTCACCTTATTTATTGAATGACCCTCGTAGAAGTCCTTATACCGAACAATTCACCTCATTTGTGAATGACCCTCGTAGAAGTCCTTATACCGATAAATTCACCTCACATTTATTGAATGACCCTCGTAGAAGTCCTTATACCGATAAATTCACCTTATTTATTGAATGACCCTCGTAGAAGTCCTTATACCGAACAATTCACCTCATTTATTGAATGACCACTCGTAGAAATCCTTATACCGAACAATTCACCTTATTTATTGAATGACCCTCGTAGAAGTCCTTATACCGAAAAATTCAACTTATTTTTTGAATGACCCTCGTAGAAGTCCTTATACCGAAAAGAATTCAACTTATTTTGAATGACCCTCGTAGAAATCCGTTTACGAACAATTCGCCTTATTTATTGAATGACCCTCGTAGAAATCCTTATACCGAAAAATTCACCTTATTTATTGAATGACCCTCGTAGAAATCCTTATACCGAACAATTCACCTCATTTATTGAATGACCCTCACAGAAATCCTTATACCGAAAAATTCACCTTATTTATTGAATGACCCTCGTAGAAATCCTTATACCGAACAATTCACCTCATTTATTGAATGACCCTCGTAGAGGCCCTTATACCGAAAAATTCACCTCGACTTTATTGAATGACCCTCGTAGAAATCCTTATGAAAAATTCACCTTATTTATTGAATGACCCTCCGTAGAAATCCTTATACCGAAAAATTCACCTTATTTATTGAATGACCCTCGTAAAAATCCTTATACCGAACAATTCACCTCATTTATTGAATGACCCTCGTAGAAATCCTTATACCGAAAAATTCACCTTATTTATTGAATGACCCTCGTAGAAATCCTTATACCGAAAAATTCACCTTATTTATTGAATGACCCTCGTGAAATCCTTATACCGAACAATTCACCTTATTTATTGAATGACCCTCGTAGAAGTCCTTATACCGAAAAATTCAACTTATTTTGAATGACCCTCGTAGAAATCCTTTTACCGAACAATTCACCTTATTTATTGAATGACCACGTAGAAGTCCTTATACCGAACAATTCACCTTATTTATTGAATGACCCTCGTAGAAGAAATCCTTATACCGAACAATTCACCTCATTTATTGAATGACCCTCGTAGAAATCCTTATACCGAAAAATTCACCTTATTTATTGAATGACCCTCGTGAAATCCTTATACCGAACAATTCACCTCATTTATTGAATGACCCTCGTAGAAATCCTTATACCGAAAAATTCACCTTATTTATTGAATGACCCTCGTAGAAATCCTTATACCGAACAATTCACCTCATTTATTGAATGACCCTCGTAGAAGTCCTTATACCGAAAAATTCAACTTATTTTTGAATGACCCTCGTAGAAGTCCTTATACCGAAACATTCACCTTATTTATTGAATGGCCCTCGTAGAAGTCTTGATACCGAAAAATTCACCATATTTATTGAATGACCCTCGTAGAAATCCTTATACCGAAAAATTCACCTTATTTATTGAATGGCCCTCGTAGAAGTCTTTATACCGAAAAATTCACCATATTTATTGAATGACCCTCGTAGAAATCCTTATACCGAAAAAATTCACCATATTTATTGAATGACCCTCGTAGAAGTCCTTATACCGAAACATTCACCTTATTTATTGAATGGTCCTCGTAGAAGTCTTGATACCGAAAAATTCACCATATTTATTGAATGACCCTCAGCCAGAAATCCTTATACCGAAAAATTTCACCTTATTTATTGAATGGCCCTCGTAGAAGTCTTTATACCGAAAAATTCACCATATTTTTTGAATGACCCTCGTAGAAATCCTTATACCGAAAAATTCACCATATTTATTGAATGGCCCTCGTAGATGTCCTGATACCGAAAAATTCACCTT
The DNA here is from genome assembly GCA_037127315.1 of Ascarosepion bandense. NCBI lineage: Eukaryota > Metazoa > Mollusca > Cephalopoda > Sepiida > Sepiidae > Ascarosepion > Ascarosepion bandense. Next base: position 138,263 of record JBBBDQ010001875.1, read on the forward strand.
ATTTATTGAATGACCCTCGTATTTTTTTATTTTCAGTGGGACACAGTTTGCTTACAGAAGACGTACTTTATTTTTACCCAACCATCCTTGACATTCTTCTCTGAAAATGGCCTCGTACCTTCTAAAGTTCGATATGAATGCAATGTTTTCTTCCGGGGTGTACTTTAATTCACTAATTGAATTAACGACTGAGTCCGGTGAAAATAAATATGACGTATTGTTTGTTCCTTGCATTTCCAGGCTTACCTTTATCTGTTCTTGTATAACAATGTCCACTGTAATTCTTGGTTAACTTCAATTCTTCCATAGGGTATTACGTTCTTCTTTTTTTATGTGCCCTTTTCTTTTCAGGACGGAGGAGATCATGGCTTTCCACGTCTCCCTATCCCTGGTGGTTCTTAACACGCTTTCTCCTGTTAATTCACGCAAACTCCGTACTGTCATCCACCTGCTCAAGCCCATAAATCTACTATATAAATGTATAGAAACTAGCATGGCCACAAAATGAGGGATCAGTTTATATATTAATTATAATATAGATTTGATCCCCCACTTTATATCAACATTATAATTTCTTATAAACAGTTGGCATATATATTCTTGTTCTATATGCTCTGTCTCTTTAGGACGTAGGCAATCATGGATTTCCACATCTCCTTATCCCTGGTGTCTCTTAGCACGCCTTCTCCTGTTACTCCACGCAACCTCCGTACTGTCATCCACCTGCTGAAGCCCACATATCTAGAATATAAATGTATAGAAACTAACATGGCCACAAAATGAGGGATCGCTTTATATATTGATTATAATATAGATTTGAACCCCCACTTTATATCCACATTATAATTTCATATAAACAGTTGGCATATATATTCTTCTTCTCTGTGCCCTGTCCTTTCAGGACGTAGGCAATCATGGCTTTCCACGTAACTGGTGGCTCTTGCCACGCTTTCTCCTGTTACTCCTCGCAACCCCCGTACTGTCATCCACCTGCACCTGTATAGAAACTAACATGGCCACAAAATGAGGGATCGGTTTATATATTGATTCTCATATAGATTTGATCCCCCACTTTATATCCACATTATAATTTCTTATAAACTGTTGGCATATATATTCTTGTTCTATATGCTCTGTCTCTTTAGGACGTAGGCAATCATGACTTTCTACCTATCCCTATCCCTCATGACTCTTAGCACGCTTTCTCCTGTTATACCACGCAATTCCCGTTCCGTCATCCACCTGATCAGGCCCTTCAAATATGTTATCCGCTGCTTTCCCCAGTCTCTTTTTTTCTCTATCTGACCTGTCAGTATCAGGTTCTTCAAGCCCTCCTCCGGCATTGAATGTCCCAGGAACTTTAGCTGTCTCTTCCTGATGCTCAGTATTAATTTCCTTTTCGTTTCCATCCTTTCCAAAACCTCATCATTGCTCACATGCTCGATCCATGATATTCGCAGCATCCTTCTGTAGAACCACATTTCAGCTGCTTCAAGCTTTTCCTTCATCTTCGAAGATATTGTCCAACATTCACTGCCATATTGAAAAACCGACATTACATAGCAGTCTAGTACTCTCTTCCTTGTTTCTATTGAAATTGTCCTCTTTCTTTACTCAACTTCTGGAATGTTTCCTTCGCCATGCCAATTCGCCTTCGGATGAAAGAAAAACTTTTTTGTTTTCTTTTACGCGATAATTCGAATCCTCTTCTCCATTGTTATGTCGTCGTTGCGTTGATCGAAGAAAACACGATCAAGAAATATAGTGTAGCTTGAGATCGACATAGGCTTGTTGAAACTTGCAGTGGTATATGAAGTTTACACACGGCTAGCAGTCTTGTAGCGGCCTCGTTGCAGTCTCTTATCACGATTCTCGGCCTCGAGAATCGTGATAATCGTGATTGTCACTCTCCGAGAAGGAGTGTGCATCTCCACAAGTACTGAGAGACAGGAAAGAAAAGAGTACTGGACTATATGGTAGCGAATGCTGGATAATCTCACCAAAGATGAAAGAGAGACTCGAGGCAATAGATATATTGCTCTACAGAAGGAGGCTGAAGATACCATGGACTCTTATAATAAAGATCATTGTGCATAGGTATGTGTGTGTGTGTGTGAGAGAGAGAGAGAGAGAGAGAGAGAGAGAGAGAGAGAGAGAGAGAGTTTGTGACCCTGCGTTTCACGCTCTTGCGATCGTCAGATAAACTGATTAATTTTTTTAAAAATTGGCTATATGTAGGTCTGCGTATATTGTTGTATTTTTGTGGAAGTGGGAGAAAAAATGGGAGGAAAATTCGTTGTAAATAATATAACAAATTATGTAATGAATTATTTTGAACATTATTTTTACCGATACTCGTATTCAAGTAGATATTGTGTTTTTAATTAAACAGTATTTTTATATTTATATCTACCGGCCTGATTATTTCACGATAAATTTTTATTACGAAAATGTGTGCTATCCAGCAGGATTCGAACCTACGACTTCTATTTACATAGGGGAAGCTACCATTTGATCTGGTACTGTCTTAACCACTCGACCAAGAATAGCCTCTTGATCAGGCGAGGTTTTTATCATGCTTATATAACATATAACCTATTCCATAACAAATTTTATATATATATATATATATATATATATATATATATATATATATATATATATATATATATATATATATATATATACTAGCAGTATAGCCCGGCGTTGCTCAGGTGTAATAAAAGCTTTAAAACTAATCCATGGTTCTGGAGCTCAGACTCTTTGGACGTTAGCAAGAAAGACTAAAAAGCAATAGTTGTTTCCAGTTAAAGCGAAAACCGTAGACTGAAAGAAAAATGAATGGATGTAAGTCAAATTTTGTAGTTTGCTGAGAATCGGATAAAAATTGTGGATTTGTATAAAGGGCATACAGACAGATAAACAGACACACACACACACACAAACATCTTGCCTTTTATATATATATATATATATATATATATATATTATCGATTTTCTGTACTATTGTACAAACTGCAACCTTGAAATATCGTTTCTTATGTCTTTGTCTATGAGTGTGTCAAATTTGATTAAAATCGGACCACTCCTTCTATAACACGATTTTTTCGATTATCAATTTTCGATATTTATTGGGAGTACCTCGACACAAAACCTAGCTAAGAACACTCGCATACGCTTATAGTACAACTGTGTAAATTTTCAAGAAAATCGGTTCAGCCGTTTCGGAGTCTATAGGTTACGGACACACACAGACAACGTTCCATTTATAAATAAGTTTATATATATATATATATATATATATATATATATATATATATAATATTTCCGTTCTGTTACGCTCAAGGATTGGATTTTTTTCTTATGTCTTAATGTAAGATTGTAGGGATAGGAAATTACTTTTACCAAAATTGACAATGACGTGTGAAATCCTGGGTTTTCTCAAATAGAAAAAGGATTGACCGTGTTCTTAAAGAAAAAGCTCAAACCAGATTTCGCAAGTAGGTGCTAAACTGATTTTCTGACCAGTGGGAGCGACTTGCAAGACCAAAAGGGACTTAGCGATCCAGTGCGAAAAATCTATATTACAATAAAAGGACTTGATCAGCGTCAGTCAGTCAGACTGTGATGGGAGCAACGAGAGACACCGCTAAAATGTAACGAGAGAAGCTTCAAGTCAAATGGGGCATTCGTCCTCTTTCTCTTTCCTTCTCGCGTACTGATTCATTTTCCTTCTTCTTCTCCATCCAAAGACATTCCTACCAAACAAGCACATACATACGTACACACGCATATAACCTTTCAACAATTACTACAATGAACATTTTCTACAAATCTTGATACCCATACCTTTATCATTGAACACGAATTCCACCCTTAACATCTTAATAATGTTTCTAATTGCACATTAACTCCGACAACTTATGTGATTCTCTCCTTTTAATAAATTTCTATTTTAACATGAAAAATGTATATTTCATTATTCCACACTTCACACATTCCAGCCTGCTACCAAACTTCTGATGATGATAATTCTACATAAAACTTGCAAGCAGTTACGTATGACACAAGGCCAAATCAAAGAAACGTTAACCATCACCCTACGGCTGCAAGATACTCAGTAACAGGAACATCAATATATATGTTGCCGTCATTTTAAACGATATATTAATATAAATATTTTGCTGTCTTTTTTTACGGCACAGGCTCACTCGTATTAAAAATAATATACAAGTCAATGCATATATGACAAACGATGAATCATTCGCTTCGAAAATCTAATTGTTAAATAACTCGCCGTTTCAATGACTCTAACGTTTAATGATTCGATATTTCACACTGAGTTTTCTGCATTTTCTCTCTATATTTACATAAATATTCTTCCTGTTTTTATCCTGACAAGTAAAAAAAAATAGCGCTGCAGGAAATTTTCATAACAAATATATTCAAAATCACAGAAAGAAACCGGATGGAGATATGAATGGCCTGCGCATGCTCACTAGAGACAAACGTAACCGAGTCGTTTCATTTTTGTTTGAGTGTTTCCATTTATTTATTTATTTTTTAATGATATAAATAAAACTCGAGACGTGAAATATTAATGCATATTTTAAGATAAGATTTCCGTTTATTATTTGATTGTGTCCATATTTGTTAAGTTTTTACGAGAATTTACAATTCAGCCGGTGATGTTATTCGTACTGATAAAAAAATAAGACGATAAACATTTTTTATTATTATTATTTTAGATGTTAATTTGTTTTAAGAAATTATTCTGTCTTTATTTTATTTTATATCTCCGTAACTTGTTTAAAACATAATCAGTGTTCCACATAAAGAGTTTTAATTTTTTAATTTAAAATTTTCAAATTTTAAAGCCAAAACAATTTTTAATGAATTCTAAAAATAATTTATTAATTTTCGATATTTTTCTTTTTCAGATTTTTTTTTTTCATAATTAATTTTTTATTTCCAGGAATATAAATTAATTTTAAACGACAAACCTTGATCAATATTAATAATATAATCACAAGAATAATCCAGAAACTAAACTGAAAGCAAACTGTCTGTATACAGATAGGAAATAAATTCAGTAAATATCTAAACTTATTTATAAATGGAACTTTGTCTATGTGTGTGTGTGTGTGTGTGTGTCCGTTACCTATAGACTCCGAAATGGCTGAACCGATTTTCTTGAAAATTTACACAGTTGTACTATAAGCGTCTGCGAGTGTTCTTAGTTAGGTTTTGTGTCGAGGTACACCCGATAAATATCGAAAATCGATAATCGAAAAATTCGGGTTATAGAAGGAGTGGTCTGATTTTAATCAAATTTGATACACTCATAGACAAAGACATAAAAAACGATATTCAGAAGTTTCAAGGTATATTATATATATATATATATATATATATATATATAAAAGGCAATATGTTTGTGGGTGTGTCTGTTTATCTGCCTGTATATCTGTGTTTTTTCAGCCATTTTATTTTAGTTTTTGCTTCGGGTTTGGCTCTCAGTAGGTATAATTGTAGTTTTTAGTCTCAGCTATGATACCATTTACTCAGAGGACTTATTTAGCCTTCAAAATTCAGTTTACGACGAAACAACTTATTTGATATCGATACCAGGAAATCAAAATTTGACTTACATCCATTCATTTTTCTTTCAGTCTACGGTTTCGCTTTAACTGGAAACAACTATTGCTTTTTAGTTTTTCCTGCCAACGTCCAAAGAGTCTGAGCTACAGGACCATCGATTAGATTTAAAGCTTTCATTACACCCGAGTAACGCCGGGCTATACTGATAATATATATATATATATATATATATATATATATATATATATATAGGGTGGTCCAGACGTAGGTGGACAGTAGATGAAATAGGTTTGTGCATCGATTATATTATTATATTATTTTATATTATAATATTATAATATTATTGGTATAATGTGAACATGTATTTAACATTAGAGCCACAAACAATGCTGCCTGGTGTCGCTGTTTCGGATTATATTTCAATTTCTGATGTTTTATGGCCAAAGTCTTTTGGTGAACCAGTTACAGATGATAAGTATCTTGAAACTTTAATGAATCAATTCGCCCCACAGTTAAAACAACAGCCCATGATCTTTATTTCGAACACGATGGGGTCCCCCCCCACGACATTATGGAAGAGCACAGCGTGAGTATCTTGATGAAACATTTTCTGAGAAATGAATTGGTCGAAGAGTTTTACTTGATTGGTCAGCACATTAACCTGACTTGACCCCAATTGATTTCTTCTATTGGTGACTATTAAGTTTATAAACAAAGTTTATAGTCAAAAACCAAAAAGTGTTGGTGATTTTAAAAAGAACATAAGAGATGCATTTCAAGAAATTAATACACAACGAGAGACCTGTGCAAAAATGTTTGTCAAAACATAAGGAGAAGACTTCAAAGCTGTGTAAATTGTGATGGACAACAGTTTGAGCAACAGTGTTGATAAAATTTAAGTGTTTTTCTATTATTGTACACAATAAAATTTAATTGTCAGTGTAATAATTGTATAAGGAAATATACTTGTATATGTAATCTCAAAATAAATGTTATCATTTACTGTCCCTCTACTTTTGGACCGCCCTGAATATATATTTAATTGCCATTGTAATTGTATTAGTAAATATACTTTTATATGTAATCTCAAAATAAATGTTATCATTTACTATCCACCAACTTTTGGACCATCCTATGTGTGGGTGTGGGGGGGGGGGGGGGCACGTTAAAAGTGCACACGTATTAAACCAATAGTGCTGAATATAAAAAGTGAAACAAAATACAGAACTTTAAAATTTAAGGATAAAGATTTGTACCTTATCCCTTTGCCATTGTCAGGGTCATTCTCTCACATAATCTTCAGGAAGCAACAGAAGGCAAAGTAAGCTAAGTGACAAACTTTATATATATATATATATATATATATATATATATATATATATATATATATATATATATATACACGCACAAACATGGTCCAAAAGTAGGTGTACAGTCTAATTCACATGACCTTTATTTCCAACAAGATGGGGCCCCACGACATTATTCAAGAGCACTCCGTGAGTACCTTGAAATATTTCCTGAGAGATGGATTGGCCAAAGAGGTCCAATTGATTGGCCAGCACATTCACCTGATTTGACTTCAATGGATATCTTCTTTTGGAGGGTATTCTAAGACAAAGTTTATAATTAAAATCCAAAAAGTGTTGGTGATTTTAAAAATGACATAAGAGATACATTTCAAGAAATTAATACACAACGAGAGACCTGTGCAAAAATGTTTGTCAAAGCATAAGGAGAAGACTTCAAAGCTGTGTAAATTGTGATGGACAACCTTTTGAGCACCTGTGTTGATAAAATTAAAGCGCTTTTGTAGAACTGTAGACAATAAAATTTAATTTTCAATGTAACAATTGTATAAGTAAATGTAATTGTATATGTAATCTCAAAATAAATGTTATCATTTACTGTATCTCTACTTTTGGCAGCCTTGAATATATATTTAATTGTCAGTGTAATTAATTGTATTAGTAAATATAATTGCTTATATAATCTAAAATAAATGTAATCACTTCCTGCACCCACCCACTTGTGGACTGCTCTGGATATATATTTAATTTTCAATGTAATAATTGTATCAGTAAATATAATTGTATATGTAATCTCAAAATACATTTTATCATTTACTGTTCTCCTACTTTTGGACCACCATGGATATATATTTAATTTTCAATTTCATAATTGCTTTAGTAAATATAATTGTATACGTAATCTCAAAATAAATGTTATCATTTATTGTCCCTCTATTTTTGGGCCGCCCTGAATATATATTTAATTGTCAGTGTAATTGTATTAGTAAATATAATTGTATACGTAATCTCAAAAAAAATGTTATCATTTATTGTCCCTCTATTTTTGGACCACCCTGAATATATATTTAATTGTCAGTGTAATTGTATTAGTAAATATAATTGTATACGTAATCTCAAAATAAATATTATCATTTATTGTCCCTCTACTTTTGGACCACCCTGAATATATATTTAATTGTCAGTGTAATTGTATTAGTAAATATAATTGTATACGTAATCTCAAAATAAATATTATCATTTATTGTCCCTCTACTTTTGGACCACCATGGATATATATTTAATTTTCAATGTAATAATTGCATTAGTAAATATAATTGTATACGTAATCTCAAAATAAATGTTATCAATTACTGTCCGACTACTTTTATGCCATCCTGGATATATATATATATATATAGCTTTACTTGTTATAACTTTAGGTTGGAAGTTCGCGGAAGCCTAATTATGATGATTATTGATGAGAAATACTGCACAGTTATGTCAGATATTCGGCAGGGCCCGCAACCCAAGGTTGCAATTTTTCAATAATTTAATTTTTTTTTAATTTTCGTATTCCCATTAGAATATTTTTAATTTTGAGTAATTATATTTCCGCTTTTTTTTTTTTTTCGTTTTTAACTAATAAATTTGTTTTCTTTTCATGATTTTTCTTTTAATTCCGGATGTTAATTAATTTTTCCGATGCCAAATATGGAATATTTCTTAACACATAGCCTGTCACTTTATATTTTCTCATTAATTTCTGAAAGATGTTTCCGTCCATTCCCGAAAAAGTTCATTTCTCGATGAATGAAATGTCCCGATTGTTATTAACTGATATTCGCACTCAGGCCACCAAGAATCAAATTTCTAAAATGGCTGATTTGAAGTTATGTCAATAAACGACAGCAAAAATTAAATTTTTCCAAACTGCCACAACTAATTTACTATACTTCAGCGCAATGTGGAAGAAAAAAAAACTAGAAGCAACAGAAATATGGTTCTACAAAAAGATACTGAAAGTTTTATGGACGGAGAAAGTAAGCAACAACGAAGCCTTGATGAAAATGTCAACAGAAAGAACACTTATACCCAGGAAAAAATACAAAAATAAACCGAATGCATGCTCATCTGCAAAAAGTTAGTTTAGTGCCGTACGTGATATACGCTTTGGGCGATCATGTCTCGAAATAGACATGACTGACTGGGAAGAAAATTATCCCGCAGTAGGTTACTATTATTTTCTGCGGTAGACTGGTTGCGAGCCAAGGCTACAGAACCCAATTTGTCCTGTTATTTGACTCATAGCTAGAGGAAGAAGAGAAATATTATATTATTACGTAGTAATTACTAGGGGCTGTGGTGCATTGGATATCGGCTCGGAACGAGAAATCGGGGAGCCGAGTTCGAATTCCAACTGAATTCATTGCATTCACTTACGCGCAAATACCTTTGGGAAAGGTATTAATCTGTTTATTCCTTCCAGTTATGCGTTAAATAACAGGACAGATTGGGTTCTATAGCCTTGGTTGGCAACCAGTCTACCGCAGAAAGCAATGGCAACCTACTGCGGGGTAATCTTCTGCCCAGTCAGTCATGTCGCTTTCGAGACATGATCGCCCAAGCGTGTATCACGTTTGGCACTTAACTGACTAAATTACTGGGGGATCAGTTTATTACTTCATAACAATAGAAAAGCGATCCCTCACTTTATGACTAGTAGAAGCCTTAATCATGATCCAACTATTATATTCAGTCAGTCAGTTAAGTAGCATACGTGATACACGCTTTGAGCGATCATGTCTCGAAAGAGACATGACTGACTGGGCAGAAGATTATCCCGTAGTAGGTTGCCATTGCTTTCTGCGGTAGACTGGTTGCCAGCCAAGGCTATAGAACTCAATCTGTCCTGTTATCTGACTCATAGCTAGGGGAAGTAGTGATGTATTATATTATTACATAGTAATTAGTAGGGGATCAGTTTATTACTTCATAACAATAGAAAACTGATCCCCCACTTTATGACTAATAGAAGCCTTAATCATGATCCAACTATTATATTCAGTCAGTCAGTTAAGTACCATGCGTGATACACGCTTTGAGCGATCATGTCTCGAAAGAGACATGACTGACTGGGCATAAGATTATCCTGTAGTAGCTAGCCTTTGCTTTCTGCGGTAGACTGGTTGCCGACCAAGGCTATAGAACCCAATCTGTCCTGTTATTTGACTCATAGCTACAACGAGAAGAGATGTATTATATTATTACGTGGTAATTAGTGTGGTATCAATTTATTACTTCATAACAATAGAAAACAGATCCCCCACTTTAAGACCAGAAGAATCCTTAATCATGATTCCAAATATTATATTCAGTCAGTTAAGTGCCATACGTGATACACGCTTGGGCGACCATGTCCCGAAAAAGACATGACTGACTGGGCAGAAGATTATACCACAGTATGTAGCTATTACTTTCTGGGGTAGAATGGTTGCCAACCAAGGCTATAGAACCTAATCTGTCCTGTTATTTGACTCATAGCTAGGGGAAGTAGAGATGTATTATATTATTACATATTAATTAGTAGGGGATCAGTGTATTACTTCATAACAATAGAAAACTGATCCCCCCAGTTTATGACTAATAGAATCCTTAATCATGATTCCAACTATTATAGTCAGTCAGTCAGTTGTGCCATATGTGATACACGCTTTGAGCGATCATGTCTCGAAAGAGATATGACTGACTGGGCAGAAGATTATCCCGCAATAGGTTGCCATTGCATTCTGCGGTAGACTGGTTGCCAACCAAAGCTATAGAACTTAATCTGTCCTATTATTTAACCCATAACTGGAGGGAAGAGACGGATTAATACCTTTCCCAAGTGTATTTGTGCGTAAGTGAATGCAATGAATTCCACAGTAACTGGAACTCGGCTTCCCGATTTCTCGTTCATTAACCTAGGTATCAAGTAAGTGGTGTGTTTTCTGTTCCTTGACATATTGTCAGCTCTGCATATTTGGCTTATTTGTTTTGATTATGCATTGAGCACTTTTTCGGTCTATCGTCTGCTAGACCAACCAGTAACTCTTTTATTCTTATTTAGTAGTAGACCTCCGTCGGTCAGGGTTGACCATGGGTAGCATCCTAGTTGTCTGCTTGGCTGGAGCATCGGCGTCTGTGATTGTAGAAACCGACGCGGGAGTGACAGTCTTTGTTGCAGGGGCTGCATTTATGCTTTGTTTCTGGTCTGTCAGAGCTGCAATTATATTTTCTGCGAACGCGCCTCTACATGGCGACTTGTGTCAGTTGCTTCTCCCTTGATTTGAGTTGTTGGGCCAGGGTTCCTCTCCATTTGGTCCGGTTGACTGCTACGCTCCTCCGTGACTCCGTGTTGATGCCCACAACCTTCGTATCGCGTTTTATGATGTCATGATACCGAAGTTGGGGCCGCCCAGTGGGTCTTCTTCGAGAAGCCAGCTCTCCATACAGGAGGATTTTTCGAATGTGACCGTCTGGCATGCGGTGGACATGGCTTTGCCAGCGGAGTCTGCGCTGTTTAAGGAGTGTCAACATGGTAGGCAGACTGGCTCGAGACAGAATCTTTCCCAATATATATCTGATTCTTCTCACGTGGAAGGTTTTCAGACTCCTCTCTTGCCTGACGTACGTGATCCATGTCTCACTTCCATATAGCATTGTACTGATGATAGAGACGTTGTACACTGCCATCTTTGTCTTCATTTGAGTTCGTCCAAACACGTATATATATATATATATATATAAGAATAAGAAATAAGAATAAGAATAAATCTAACCTAGAACCAACGAACCTACCTAGGTTTCACCTAACGGATCGTCAGGGCAAGTCATCTCTCTCTCTCTCTCTCTCTCTCTCTCTCTCTCTCTCTCTCTCTCTCTCTCTCTCTCATATATATATATATATATATATAATAAAGAGTGTGAGAGGCCGTGAACGTTTTTTAAGTGTATATTTATTGTTGTTGTTATTATACATGCTATGATACATTAAGTGTCCACAATGGTATTTGTGACGCTACACGTGTTTCGAGTCTAAAATTGACTCTCTTCAGGCGAATAAATTTGTGGCTTTACATTTTGAGTTCCTTTTGTTTCTCAGGGCCAAGTTGTTGTTTATAAATAAATAAGTAGAAAAATAAAAACAAAAATAAATCAATAAAATAAAATAAAATAAATCAAATGTTGGCGTGTTGAATTGTCTGTGTTTTCTCACATAAGCACGTGTATAAATGGATAAACAGATAGATAAATAAATAGATAAATAAATAAATAAATCAAGTGCTTACCCCAACTTGAAATGATCTGGGTTTGGGATTCCCTCATTAGTACGTTAAAATTATCTTCTTATATATATATATATATATATATATATATATATATATATATAGAGAGAGAGAGAGAGAGAGAGAGAGAGTGAGAGAGTTTATATATGATCAGACTAATAATTGAACTAATACATAGCGGGCAGGAAAGATGCAGACAGAAATATTTGAAAGGAAAAGGTTCATTTCTGATTCCTCTTAAAGAGTGAATGAAACAATAAGAAAATATATTTATTATCTATATTTATCCCGTACCTGCAGTGTGTAGGATGGAATTTTCTTTTAATAATCATATCGCCCCAAGCAAGCCATTTTACTGCCACTGTTTTGCAGGGGGTTAAATAGGAGGAAAGTTATGAGAAAGAGTGACAGGTTATAGGGGGGGGGGTCAGGACGTGGGTAAAAAAAGGATAAGAATAGAGAGTGAAGTGGACGGAGAAAGGAGCATGAGAGAGAGGATGCAGGTTAGTGAGATAGGAGATGACTATTGACTTTACATTTAAATTCTTGGAGATTGTAGCTGTCGGGAAAGCAAGTAAACGGAAGGGAATTCCATGAGAAAGAGGATGCAGGTTAGTGAGATAGGAGATGACTATTGACTTTACATTTAAATTCTTGGAGATTGTAGCTCTCGGGAAAGCAAGTAAATGGAAGGAATTTCCACAGACGGAAAGTGCGAGAAAAGAAGCTGCTGGAGTAGAATTTGCGTTTACAATTTACGGGTTTCACAGTAAAAGGGTGGGACCTAGTTGCTAATTTTGTGGCTCGAGTAAATGTATATACACGAGGCACCAGTGAGCTAAGTTCATCGGAACAGAAACCGTGAAAGTATTTGTAGAAGAGACACAAGGAAGCCACATTGCACCAGTGAGAAAGTGACTGTATCTGAGCTGCCAAGTCGGGACCAAGACACCTAGGTGGATAGCAGGAGCACTCGACCAGATACGGCAGCAGTATTCAATGCACGGACAGATGGTAGATTTATGTATGTGCAGGATTGTTTTAGGCGGAAAAACCTCCTGGCCCTACACAGAGAACCGACTATATAAATAGATTAACAAAGCTTTGGGTAAAATATGCGAATTATACACCAAAAATTGCGGATGTTTTATTCATATTTAATGTTTAATAATCAATTATTATAGTCGTTAGGTTGTAATATAACAATCTGGTCCCACCCGAGGAAGCTGATACAAGCGGGGGTGTTTTCCGGTCGTTGAAAGGAACGGATGTTTGTTTGACCTTATTTCCGGCAGTAGCGGAAATGGCTACAAGAGGCAAACAGAACAGGTGTCTCTGAGAATTACGTGGGCGTGCGTGGGCGAGGCAAAAATCGGAAGTCCCGGTTTGGAGATTATAAAAAGACCTCGGCGCACGGATTTCACCAGACGAGACGAGACAGACAGACGAGAGAGCCAGACCAGACCAGAAGAGCAACAGATACGACCCCCACGTCAACCCTTAGAAGCGCGCTCTCTCACTCTCTGTTCACTAGGCTACACGGTTCATCGTCATTAATAAAAATATAACTTATATTTTTATATATATGTGTGTTTGTTGTTTATTGATATACAACAAGGTGAAAGAAACTTAAAATTTCGATTTTGAGTCTTTATTTAAAATAAAAATTAATAAAATAAGCTTCTTTCTCTACATTGAAATTTAATAAAATAATTTTATTTTTCAACACTGAAATTTAATTAAATAGACATCTTTTTATACATTGAAATAACAATCAGTAAAATGCTGGCCGTTAGCTACATACCTGCAGCAAAATTATCCACACTCATAAAGGAATATAGCGACTACATGACGCCGCAGTCAACAATTTAAACTGATGAGTCACGACTCTACAATTTGTGCAAAACAGTCGTAAAATAACGACAAGTATCCATCGAAAAGAATTATGGTTTATTCTGCCTATCACTCGCAGTAAAACCGCATTTCTTGTCCATAGCCGGCGGCTGCCTTGCTTTAACGATGTCATCAAAATAGATTTTATTTATGGACTCAACAAATGAATATTGTTTTTTGAAATGCCACGGGCTGACTTTGTGCAGCAAACCTAAATTAGATTTCGTTTCCTCTTTCTCCTAAATTCTGATAAACAGCGATAGTAATACAGAAAGATATGCGGATATGCTAGTTAGGCTAATGGTTTATTTTTAAAGCCGCGCCCCTTCAGAAAATAGTTGATTATGGCTCCTCAGAGAGTTTGTTTTTCCTTTGTTAACTTAGTAAAAGAAAGTGAAAAGAAAGGACTGAGCATAAACCTCGAGAAAACTGAATGTATGGTCATCAGCAAAAAGAGGAGATCAATATTCCAACTACAAGTCAGAGCCGAGTTCGAATTTCAGTTGAATTCATTGCATTCACTTACGCGCAAATACCCTTGGGAAAGGTATTAATCCGTCTCTTCCTTCCAGTTATGGGTTAAATAACAGGACAGATTGGGTTCTATAGCCTTGACTGGCAACCAGTCTACCGCAGAAAGCAATGGCAACATACTGCAGGATAATCTTATGCCCAGTCAGTCATGTCTCTTTCGAGACATGATCGCCCAAGCGTGTATCACGCATGGCACTTAACTGACCCTCTGGTCATCATCAAGTGTCCATAGATTGGCTAATGTGGATTATCTCGCTAATTATTGCGAAATATTCTGTGAAATCAATTATTGTTCTTTCATGTTAGATTTTGGTTCGTCACTACCAAGTCCAAGAATTGAACTCACGACCACTAGATGATATTAACGCATGTATAACCAACTACTATATCAACCAAGATGAGAACAAAAGTTCGAAATAATTCTAAGATTATTGAAAACTAATAGTATTGCCCGGCGTTGCTCGGGTGTAATGAAAGCTGTAAAACTAATCCATGGTCCTGGAGCTCAAATAAGTCCTTCTGAGTAAATGGTATCATGGCTGAGACTAAGAACGACAATTATACCTACTTAGAGCCAAACCCGAAGCAAAAACTAAAATAAAAGGACTGAAAAACAGATTTTAATCAGACCCGGTAGGATATCGGGGTATTGATTTCCAATATCGGAGTCAAATAAGTCATCCAAGTATAAACTAACTTAAGTAAGTCCATGAAAACTTATCGTACCCATCGGGAGTAAAATTAGAGAAAATAAGCCATATTGATGACTGAATATCGGTTTTTGATCAGATTCGATAGAATATCGGGGGGTATCGATTTCCGATATCGGGGATATTATCGATTTTCTGCACTATTGTAAGAACTGCAACCTTGAAACTTCTGAATATCGTTTCTTATGTCTTTGTCTATGAGTGTATCAATTTTGATAAAAATCGGACCACTCCTTCTATAACACGATTTGTTCGATTATCAATTTTCGATATTTATCGGGTGTACCTCGACACAAAACCTAGCTAAGAACACTCGCAAACGCTTATAGTACAACTGTGTAAAATCTCAAGAAAATCGGTTCAGCCGTTTCGGATTCTATAGGTAACAGACACACACACACACGCACGCAAAGACACACACACACAGACAAAGTTCCATTTATAAGTAAATTTAGATTACTCATCTCAGAAAATAAATACAAATTATGACTAATTTTGGATATTTAACCAATCTCACGTGCGGTCAGAGACAGTTCAAAAACGAGTAAGCGGAGAATGTCTTTGCCATTCATCATTTAACGGACTGAAGAACAAACCTTCCACTTTATTCGTCATGCGGCGTGAAACAAAAGCCCTCAGTGAGAATTCTGAATACGAAGAAGCAAGCCCCTTGAGCCTTTTTGTCCTATTCGAACCTAAAAAAAATACCATCTATTGTACGACTCTTTTTCATCTCAAAGTTCATAGCTTAATGAAAAATTAGCATATTCTCAATCTTCTATCTCAGCCAACAAATCTTATGACTTGCATCCAAAGAAGTTTCAATATAAAAACAGACAAGACACCTTTCAACGAACACAAGACTTAAAACCAAAATAAACAACTTTACATACACTTTTTTCCATATTTCTGATTTGTGAAGAAAGCCAGAAGTATTTTAGACTATATTGACTAAACAAATCATTCATGAACATTTAATTCAACAGGCAAATATTCACTTTGAACTAAATTATTTACATTCATTTTTTACATATTCTTCCAACATTCACTTGGACTCAAAGTTTATGATTGCAATTCAAACAAAACCCTGTGGAATCCACTTTGCAATATTAAATAGAAAAAGCATTTACGACAATTTACCTATCGCACATGTTGTTTGTCAAGATAAAAAAAAAATGCAATAATATTACATTTGCTTTCAGAGCTTTAAACTCGTGTTTCTTAAACACAGACGCTGGATTGAAAAAATTTAAAATTTGAATTTCGCGCTAGTCATCACTGATTCGTCAGAAAATATGAAGCACGTGAGACCACGTCACAGAACATGTTCAGATACGCATCCCACTAGAAATTTGAACAAGTTTTCTTGATCCTATCATACTGTATATAAGGAGACTTTCGTCTGGATCCTTAGTGAAAATTATTACTTCAACCAAGTGCCACTGATGTCCACGCAACTATTAACAGTTGAATTTTACGAAGTTAAGAACCTCTTAACACGAACACAAAATTACAACTCACTCACTCACTCACTCACTCACTCACTCACTCACTCACTCATATATTCACTCACTCACAAAATATTATATTCATTCAAAGGAACGAAACATTTAACCTTTTTCAAGACATATCCTTTGAACTCATTTAAAAACAACTTCTTTAACAAATTGTTTACGTATTTTTGCTTAAAAACATAAAAACATATAAAACACATTTTCATTCCCTATTTACTTTCTCCACATCTAATATCATTTTCACATTTTGTATATTTCACGATATGAATTTTATCTGTTTTTGTTACCAAATATCAGGAAATACGTTGTTTATTATTTATCCCAAGTTGTTCGTTCAAACTTACGAAATGGTTAAAATTTTAAAAATGGTGAATAAAGGCCGTGGTTTCTACAATCTTTTCGAAAGCATTTTTTATTATTTTATTTGTATATTTTGGATATAAAATTTGTTATTGTTAAACAACGTCATTGAATTATTTAATACTACCAGTATAGCCCGGCGTTGCTCGGGTGTAATGAAAGCTTTAAAACTAATCCATGCTCCTGGAGCTCAGACTCTTCGGACGTTGGCACGAAAGGGTAAAAAGCAATAGTTGTTTCCAGTTAAAGCGAAACCGTAGACTGAAAGAAAAATGAATGGATGTAAGTCAAATTTTGATTTCCTGGTATCGATATCAAATAAGTTGTTTCGTCGTAAACTGAATTTTGAAGGCTAAATAAGTCCTCTGAGTAAATGGTATCATGGCTGAGACTAAGAACTACAATTATACCTACTTAAAGCCAAACCCGAAGCAAAAACTAAAATAAAAGGGCTGAAAAAAAATACAGATATACAGGCAGATAAACGGACACACACACAAACATCTTGCCTTATATATATATATATATATATATATATATATATATATATATATATATATATATTATCGATTTTCTGCACTATTGTAAGAACTGCAATCTTGAAACTTCTGAATATCGTTTCTTATGTCTTTGTCTATGAGTGTATCAGATTTGATTAAAATCGAGCCACACCTTCTATAACCCGATTTTTTCAATTATCGATTTTCGATATTTACCGGGTGTACCTCGACACAAAACCTAGCTAAGAACACTCGCAGACGCTTATAGTACAACTGTGTACATTTTCAAGAAAATCGGTTCAGCCATTTTGGAGTTCATAGGTAACGGACACGCACACACATACACACACACAAACACACACACACACACACACACAAACAAAGTTCCATTTATAAATAATTTAGATAAATGTTACCAAAAGACTGAATGAAGTTTTAAAAAAAAAGCGGTGTCATGGAAAAAACCGATCCTTGTTTGCCAAATCATGGTTATAGTGGTAAGAAAAATATGCGTTGTATCTGTGTGAATGTGAGTATATATATATATATCTGTGTGCGTGTTTTTTTTTGTTTTGTTTTTTTTGTTGTTTTTTTTACGAATGTGTACAAATATAAAAATTCACATCAATCAAAGTGTCTTACTGATTAAAGGAAGCAGATGACCCAAATTTGATAATCAATACCGTCGGTTTATCGAAAGTGCTGATAAAAGGACAATCGCTTTTTCAAACGAAAGATTACTCAAGTCGTTTTAGACATTCGGTTTTTACAGGTCTTTAGGACTGGGTTTGTCCTTATCACAAGATTAACCATTTTCCCAGAAATCAGCGCCACGCCAAAAAAAAAAAAAAAAAAAAACAGAAAAAAAAAACAGAAAAATAAATATTAAAGAAAAACTAAAATTCTGACTGAAGATGGTAATCAGTTATTTACTACGGATGGCCATAAGCGATAGAAAAATAACAGCGGGAGATTTTCGCTTTAATATCCTGTCGCTGAATGGTGTCCAAGAAAAATTGGTAATTCTATGGCGGTTGTCTTCTTTTTTTTTTTTTAATGGAAGGTTTCATCAGCTTCAGTATAGATTGTGATTTCAGTTTATTTGATGTAGCAGGACTCCTGCTATTCCCTTACGACGTCTAATCGTAAAAATGGCTGATGATTCCGACATCAAAGCAAGCCATTTGTCAGAACATCGTCAATCTTCATCGTAAATTATGAATATCATATGTCAAGGCATGATTTCGTATGTGCTGTCATTATCTACCAATATATACTTATATTTTCATTTGTAAACATTGCAAAATGTTAACCTTAGCAGATGGTTTATAATTCTTCATAAAAGAATATCAATTAACTTACATATATCCGGTACTTTGTTTTATATTATGACTAGCAGTATAGCCCGGCGTTGCTCGGGTGTAATGAAAGCTTTAAAATTAATCCATGGTCCTGGAGCGCAGACTCAGTCTAAAGAATATTTGTGTGAAGTTTGGTGAGAATCGGATAAAAATAGTGGATTTGTATAAAGGACATACAGACAGATAAACAGACAAACACACAAACATCTTGCCTTTTATATATATATATTATCGATTTTCTTCACTATTGTGAGAACTGCAACCTTGAAACATCTGAATATCGTTTCTTGTGTCTTTGTCTATGAGTGTATCAAATTTGATTAAAATCGGACCACACCTTCTATAACCCGATTTTTTCGATTATCGATTTTCGATATTTATCGGGAGTACCTCGACACAAAACCTCGCTAAGAACACTCGCAGACGCTTACAACTGTGTAAATTTTCAAGAAAATCGGTTCAGCCGTTTCGGAGTTTATAGGTAACGGACACACACACACAGACACACACACAGACAAAGTTCCATTTATAAAGTTTAGATATAAATATATGTATATATCAATGAAGGCAGGGCATGATTTCAAGACCACATAATTTCAGCCTCTACGTACATATAACAGCTGTGGTTAGGTCATATCTATATATATATATATATATATATATATATATATATATATATATATATATATATATTTGTTGTTTTTAATCAAAATAACCCCATCAAATCTAAACTAGCAAAGGCTAATAAAGTGTATGACTTTTAATGCCAAGTGCAAGACTGTATTTCTTGTCACAAATAAGTTACATATATTGGACACACTATCAACTCTTTGGGAGGACGCCTTGCATGCCACTTGCCAAACCAAAGTGCCAGAAAGAAAACATCTATTTACCCATAACTTACAAGAACCCATAGGAAAAATTCTGGTCGAAAATACAAAAATATTTTAAATCACAATATCTCGCTATTTCTCTCCTTCCATCAACCTTACATTTTTTAATATATGGAAACAGATTATTGAAAGTTTTTAAAATAGAAAGATGCTCACGCGATTTCCAGTCGTATGCGGCACGTGAGAGCTTCGAAAGAGCGTTCCTTTTAAAAAACACAAAATAAATTACGTTACCTTTAAAACGGGAAAATAAAATAACAGCTGAAACATAACATCCAGAATGGCCAGAGAATAGGCTGAAAGCGCTTGGAAGAATGATTTAGGATCATTTATCTCCAAAAAGAAAACCTGTTAGAATACTAGAAAAATTAAATAAAAAATAATAAAATATTTTTAGTCGGTTGTTTTAAACGAAGCATTCTTAAAAGAAAGGTTGCTGCTAATAAATTAATTTATTTGTTCGGATATTATTTTTAATAGGTAATCGTATTTGGGTAGATACTCTGTTTTTAATTAAACAGTATATTTATGTATTTACCGGCCTGAATATTTTCGAGAAAATACGAGTTATTTGAGGGGAATCGAACCTGTGACCCCTAACAACACAGGTAAAGCGTTTTAGACCTCTCGACCACGAATGATTTCACTGCCCAATCAAGCGTTATAAATACATATTTCCGATTTCTCGAATATTCATCTCTGCTCTGAAAGCGTATCTTAATGTAAACAAATGTAAAAAAACAGACAATGTTACGGAAAGTTGTGGAGATTTACGAAATGGATTAACAACCAACATATTTTAATTTATTTGTTTGAATATTATTATTAACAGATAATCGTTTACATGGGGTCTAAAACTGACCGTATGGCATAAGAAAGCAAATTAAAGCAGCTGTTTCAATTAATTTGCACAAGGGTGTACCTTGTACGTAAGTCGAGTACATACGAGAACAGGTCTCAATTTTAGTCTTAGCTATGACATGATATGGAAAGATAGAAAGATTAATTTTACCTATTGGTTTCTGGATTCGCTTTGGCTTTCCCAGTGTCTTAGATATATATCAAGATTAATCCCATCCGGGTTTATTTAACTTTTACGAAATAACCTTACCTCGACTTCAGTCACTTTCTCACCGACGTAATATGGCTTCTCTCTGTCTTTTCTACAAATATTTTAATGGCGAGCTTTTACCCTGGTACCCTAACCACATGAATTTAAGCGTGCTAGTAAACTAAAATCTAGGACCCCCACTTTTACCGCTGAAATAGTTAAACAAAACCTCTCTTCTATTCTAATAGTTTCTTTTCTCGCACTTCCCGTTTGTGGAACTCCCTGCCATTTACTTGCTTCCCTGATAGCTACAATCTCAAAAAGTTTAAATGCTACGTCAATTGCCATCTTCTATCTCCTTGAATCCCATCCATTTTTTATTCTTTCTTGACATCCCCTGCATTCTGTCGTTTCTCTCACGGTAACCCCCTGGCGGTCCTGACTTGCTTGGGGTGAAATGATTAAAAAAAAAATAGATTGATTTCAAGATTATGTCGATATTCACGGATTGCAGTCAACTTCTATCAAGAAGAATCTAAATAACTTCGATGTGTGTCAGAGTTAAGATATGCTTAGAAAATTCCTTGGAGATGCTAAGAACAAAGTTAGAATCACGAAATGCTCAAAAGCAAAATTACTAAAATCATTTTACCGTGTACCAGACTAAATTAAGCTTAGTAAATAATCCTAAATTATTTACCAAATACGAAAAACGGAAAAAGAGACGAAAAAGAAATGACTCAACGTTGAATATCATTCGACTTGCATTAATTTCAAGACATTAACACTGAACTCGCGCGTTCTCCATCAAAAGAAACGGCGATTATATGGCGGCTGCCTACTTCGATTTGTTTAGAAGCTGGATCTTTTAGTTCATTCTGTCTACTGAACTGTCTAACTGGGGTCACAGATGAGCACAGTTTTCTAATGTCTGTAATGGTCCTCGCTCGAAATCCCTTCAGACGGTTGGAGCTAAATCCTGTGGCCAATGGTCAGTAGTGGTTTATTACATCTTGTAGGCCCAAGAATTAATCAAACGTGCAAACTGAGGCTGTCGATGTAATCGAATCGAGCGGCTTAAAAAACCCGTTTACATAGGCTCACAACATATTCCACACTTCTTCTTCTTCTTCTTCTTCTTCTTCTTCTTCTTCTTCTCTTTCTTCATCTTCTCATTCTTATTCTTCTTCTTCTTCTTTTTTCTTTTTCTTTTTCTTCTTCTTCTTCTTCCTCATTCTTCTTCTTTCTTCATCTTCTCATTCTTATTCTTCTTTCTTATTCTTTTTTCTTTTTCTTCTTCTTCTACTTCTTCTTCTTCTTCCTCATTCTTCTCTTTCTTCATCTTCTCATTCTTATTCTTCTTTCTTCTTCTTTTTTCTTTTTCTTCTTCTTCTACTTCTTCTCTTTCTTCATCTTCTTCTTCTTCTTCTTCTCCTCCTCCTCCTCATTCTTCTCTTTCTTCATCTTCTCATTCTTCTTTCTCCTTCTTTTTTCTTTTTCTTCTTCTCCTACTTCTTCTCATTCTTCTTCTTCTTTTCTTCTTCCTCATTCTTTTCTTTCTTCATCTTCTCATTCTTATTCTTCTTTCTTCTTCTTTTTTCTTGTTCTTCTTCTTCTACTTCTTCTCTTTCTTCATCTTCTTCTTCTTCTTCTCCTCCTCCTCATTCTTCTCTTTCTTCATCTTCTCATTCTTCTTTCTCCTTCTTTTTTCTTTTTCTTCTTCTCCTCATTCTTCTTCTTCTTCTCTTCTTCCTCATTCTTTTCTTTCTTCATCTTCTCATTCTTATTTTTTTCTTTCTTTTTCTTTTTTCTTTTTCTTCTTCTCCTACTTCTTCTTCTTCTTCTTCTTCTCTTCCTCCTCATTCTTCTCTTTTTTCATCTTCTCATTCTCATTCTTCTTTCTTCTTCTCCTCCTCCTTCTCATTCTTTTTTCTTCTTCTTTTCTTCCGCTTCTTTTTCTGCCTTCCTTCTTCTTCTTCTTCTTCTTCTTCTTCTTCACCTCCTCCACCTTTTATTTTTCTTTCTCCTACTTTTTCTTCTTCTTCTCATACTTATTCTGCTTGTTCTTTTTAATCTTTTCCTTCTCATTCTTTTTCTTCTTTTTTCTTTTTATTCTCCTCCTCCTTCATGTTCCACTCTCAAAATGAATATTTTTACTCACACGTCTCACATATTTCTCTCTCTTTTGCTCTCAAATTCTTTTTCAAATTTTATCAACATGTCCCCTCTTTTTCTCTCTTCATTTCCTTCTTTTCCTTTCTCTCTTTGTTTCTCTTTCTCCCACTTTCTCTCTCTTACACCCACTAGGACTGTTGTTTTTACTGAACCTCATCTTTGTTTTTTTCTTTCCCTCTCTTTTTCTAGCTCTCTATTTCTTCCTCAAAATCGTTGTACATTTCACTTCTTTTTCTCTCTTTTTTCCCTTTCCTCTCACTTTCTCCCTCTTTCTTTCTCCTACACTCACCTAAACTGTTCTTTTTATTCAATCACCTCTTTATTTCTGATTTCTTTCTCTCTTTCTTTTTTTTCGCTCTCTCTCTTTCTTTCTAGCTCTCTCTCTCTCTCTCTCTCTCTCTCTTAAAAATTGTTCTACATGCCCCTCTTTTTATTCTTCTCTTTCTCTATTTTATTTGCATTTATTTATTTTTTCTTTCTTTTCTCTTTGTTTTTCTCTTAAACCTACATCATCACTTCTTTTTACTCAACATTCTGTTTTATCTATATTTTGCTTTCACTCTCTCTCTCTCTCTCTCTCTCTCTATATATATATATATATATATATAGTCATCCGCAGACAGACCTATTTCGCTGTATCACAGCTCATCAGTAGGGTTAGACTCCGATTGCTTTTAACCCAGGATTGAAACCCGGTTGAATTGGCATCAGTTGGCTATGGGCGTTCGGTAGAAGAAGGCAGACTTTTTAGCATGTATATTATCATTATACACGCCCAATAGCCAGAGTGCTCTAATTCATTAGTGAATGAGCGAAGCGTACATGCCAGAGTAGCTACTGTTTTTCAAAGTCTAATATTCCTCCAAAGTGCTCAATCAGGGTGTGAGAGCGTAAATAGTCATCCGCATATATATATATATATATATATATATATATATATATATATATATATATATATGACCGTATGGCATAAGAAAGCAAATTAAAGCAGCTGTTTCAATTAATTTGCACAAGGGTGTACCTTGTACGTAAGTCGAGTACATACAAGAACAGGTCTCAATTTTAGTCTTAGCCATGACATGATATGGAAAGATAGAAAGATTAATTTTACCTATTGGTTTTTGGATTCGCTTTGGCTTTCCCAGTGTCTTAGATATATGTCAAGATTAATCCCACCCGGGTTTACTTAACTTTTACAAAATAACCTTACCTCGACTTCAGTCACTTTCTCACCGACGTAATGTGGCTTATATATATATATATATATATATATATATATATATATATATATATTAAACATGTTGTATTAAACGATAGAGAGGACTTAGTCCTTAGTCTTGCAGATCTTTTTTTGTATTTTTTCATATTTTTCCGTGGTACAATACACACCAAGAAATTTAAGAGTATTAATACAAGTGGCGTCTCAAATAAAGTCACGAAATGAATCCCAAAGAGAACATTGTGGTTTCACCTGGTACTTCCGAAAAGGTACAAAAGCATCTCATGCCGGTATAAACCCAATAAAATTGTGGTTTTACCTTTTCGGAAGTACCAGGTGAAACCACACTGTTCTCTTTGGGATTCATTTTGTGACTTTATTTGAGACGCCACTTGTATTAATACTCTTAGTGTGCGTTGCGGTGCAGTAGATATCGGCTCGGAACGAGAAATCGGGGAACCGAGTTCGAATTCCAGTTAAATCCATTGCATTCACTTACGCACAAATACCCTTGGGAAAGGTATTAATCCGTCTCTTCCTTCCAGTTATGAGTTAAGTAGCAGGTCAGATTGAGTTTTA
This sequence comes from Ascarosepion bandense, assembly GCA_037127315.1. Taxonomy (NCBI): domain Eukaryota; kingdom Metazoa; phylum Mollusca; class Cephalopoda; order Sepiida; family Sepiidae; genus Ascarosepion; species Ascarosepion bandense. The sequence goes on from JBBBDQ010001875.1 coordinate 163,269, forward strand.
TAGCCTTGGCTGGCACCCAATCTACCGCACAAAGCAATGGCAACCTACTGCGGGATAATCTTCTGCCCAGTCAGTCATGTCTCTTTCGAGACATGATCGCCCAAGCGTGTTTCACGTATGGCACTTAACTGACTGACCACGGAATTTACAGTGAGATGAGAGGTTAGACAGAAAAAAAATTAGCGGTATAGCTGATGTTGTAGAAAGCGTAAGAGCGAGGTGGGGGCCAAGAAGGTAGAAGATAGCAATTGATGTTACGTTTAAACTTTTGAAGATTTTAGCTATCAGGGAAGCAAGCGCGCGAAAGGCAACTCCCCAGGCGGGAAGAGCGACGAAATAAACTACTAGAAAAGAAATGTCGTCTACATTCGCCTATTTTGACGGTAACGGGCCCAGTTACCAATTAACTGGCACGAGTAAATTGTACAAGTACAAATGACGTTCTGTAATCCATATGCTCAAGCAATCAAGTTTGTTGTACGTTGCTTTCCCCAATCTCGCTTTCCCTCTATCTGACTTATGAGTATCAGATTCTCCAAGCCCTTCTTCCTCACTACATGTTCCAGGAACTTCAGCTGCATTTTCCTGTTAACTATTAGTTTCCTTTTCGTTTCCATCCTCTCTAAAACCTAATCGTTGTCAGGACATTTTCCCCGCTTCTGAAACAATCCTGCTCATATATAAATCTACCATCCACTCGTGCATTGAATACTGCCGCCATGTCTGGTCGAGTGTCCCTTCTATCCTCCTAGGGGTCCTTGACAAAATCCAACGGAGAATCTGTAATTTGATCGATCCTGACTTGACAGCTGAGATACAGTCTTTTTCTCACCTGTGCAATGTGCCCCTCTGTATGAATTTCTCGAGCCACAAGATTAGCAACTAGGTCTCACCCTTTTACTGTGAAACCAATGAAAAGTAAAAGCAGTAGGTTGCCATTGCTTTCTGCGGTAGACTAGTTGCCGACCAAGGCTATAGAACCCAATCTGTCCTGCTATTTAACCCATAACTGTAAGGAAGAGACGGATTAATACCTTTCCTAAGGGTATTTGCGCGTAAGTGAATACAATGGATTCAACTGGAATTCGAACTCGGCTCCCCGGTTTCTCGTTCCGAGCCGATATTCACTGTACCACCCGCGCACATCCTCTTGTGCATGGTAATGAGTAAAAATAGGAGCCGAAAATGCCAACTACAGGCTGAGGATACTAAAATCAAGCAATTACAGAAATTTAAATACCTGGTAAGTATTCGAACAGAAGACGGAAAGTGCGATGGTGAGATTTGACGGGGAATTGGCATGGCCGTCAAAAAAAGAAAGAAAATTGAAATGAGAAATTAAAGCGAGACAGAAAGAAAGAAAGAAAGAAAGAAAGAAAGAAAGAAGTCATGTCTCTTTCGAAACATGATCGCCCAAGCGTGTATCACGTATGGCACTTAACTGACTGACCATGCTGGTCTTTAGGAAACTGTTATGATCGAAAGGCCATAGAAAAATAACACGGACTCGGATATAAGGTTGAATAGTATATTCTCGGAAAACGTAGGACAAAGATAAACGTGGACTGGAGAGTACTTTCTCTCACAGGAGTCCTGACTCACTCATTAACTAACTCTGTGGCTACTATTCAGTAACTCGTCACTCATAGTTTGTAGCCATATTATAAAGGTGGGGACGTGTACATCTGTAGGTAGATTTCCACAAAAGAAACACATAAAGTGATCTTTATTGTTAAAGTTTATGTTTACTTTCTTTCTTTCCTTCTTTCTTTCTTTCTTTCTTTCTTTCTTTCTTTAATATTTCCTTATTTCAATTTCTTTCTTTCTTTCATTTTCACTTTTTCATTACGCTTCCTTCTTTCTTTCTTTCTTTCTTTCTTTCTTTCTGTCTCGCTTTAATTTCTCATTTCAATTTTCTTTCTTTTTTCTTTAAGGGTTTTAAGAAACACAATAAAGTGATCTTTTTTTTATTGTTAAAGTTGCTGTTTATTCCTTTCTTTCTTTCTTTCTTTCTTTCTTTAATTTTTTCTTATTTCAATTTCTTTCTTTCTCAATTTTTAATTACGCTTCTTTAATATTTTTTATTTGAATTTCTTTCTTTCTTTCATTTTCACTTTTTAATTACGCTTCTTTCTTTCTTTCATTTTTTTCTTCATTCAATTTTCTTTCTTTCTTTTTTTCTTTAGGTCTTTAAGAAACACAATAAAGTGATCTTTTTTATTGTTAAAGTTTCTGTTTCTTTCTTTCTTTCCTTCTTTCTTTCTTTCTTTCTTTAATTTTTTTCTTATTTCAATTTCTTTCGTCTTTCTTTCTCACTTATTAATTGCGCTTCTTTCATTCTTTAATATTTCTTTATTTCAATTCCTTTCTTTCCTTCTTTCTTTTTTTCTTTCTTTCACTTTTTAATTACGCTTCTTTCTTTCTTTCATTTTTCCTTATTTCAGTTTTCCTTCTTTTTTCTTTAAGGTCTTTAGGAAACACAATAAAGTGATCTTTTTTTATTGTTAAAGTTTCTGTTTTCTACCTTTCTTTCCTTCTTTCTTTCTTTCTTTCTTTAATTTTTTCTTATATCAATTTCTTTCGTTCTTTCTTTCTTTTTTCTTTCTTTCATTAATATTTCTCATTTCAATTTCTTTCTTTCCTTCTTTCTTTCTTTAATATTTTCTTATTTCAATTTCTTTCTTTCCTTATTTCTTTCTTTCTTTCTTTCTTTAATATTTTCTCATTTCAATTTCTTTCTTTCCTTCTTTCTTTCTTTCTTTCTTTCTTTAATATTTTCTTATTTCAATTTGTTTCTTTCTTTCATTTTTTCTTTCTTTCTTTAATATTTTCTTATTTCAATTTCTTTCTTTCTTTCTTTAATATTTTCTTATTCCAATTTCTTTCTTTCCTTCTTTCTTTTTCTTTCTTTCTTTAATATTTTCTTATTTCAATTTCTTTTTTCTTTCTTTTGCTTTCTTTCTTTCTTTAATATTTTCTTATTCCAATTTCTTTCGTTCCTTCTTTCTTTTTTCTTTCTTTCTTTAATATTTTCTTATTTCAATTTCTTTCTTTCTTTTTTCTTTCTTTCTTTCTTTAATATTTTCTTATTTCAATTTCTTTCTTTCTTTTTTCTTTCTTTCTTTAATATTTTCTTATTTCGATTTCTTTCTTTCCTTCTTTCTTTCTTTCTTTCTTTAATATTTTCTTATTTCAATTTCTTTCTTTCCTTCTTTCTTTTTCTTTCTTTCTTTAATATTTTCTTATTTCAATTTCTTTCTTTCTTTTTTCTTTCTTTCTTTCTTTAATATTTTCTTATTTCGATTTCTTTCTTTCCTTCTTTCTTTCTTTCTTCCTTTAATATTTTCTTATTTTAATTTCTTTCTGTCTTTTTTCTTTCTTTCTTTCATTAATATTTTTGTTATTTCAATTTCTTTCTTTCTTTTTTCTTTCTTTCATTCTTTAATATTTTCTTATTTCGATTTCTTTCTTTCCTTCTTTCTTTCTTTCTTTAATATTTTCTTATTTTAATTTCTTTCTTTCTTTTTTCTTTCTTTCTTTCTTTAATATTTTTTATTTCAATTTCTTTCTTTCTTTTTTCTTTTTCTTTAATATTTTCTTATTTTAATTTCTTTCTTTCTTTTTTTCTTTCTTTCATTCTTTAATATTTTCTTATTTCAGTTTCTTTGTTTCTTTCGTTTTCACTTTTTAATTACGCTTATTTCTTTTACTAATTTCTCCTTATTTCAATTTCCTTTCTTTCTTTCTTTAAGATCTTTAGGAAACACAATAAAGTGATCTTTTTTATTGTTAAAGTTTGTTTAATTTCTTTCTTCCTTTATTTCTTTCATTCTTTAATATTTTCTTATTTCAATTTCTTTCTTTCTTTCTTTCATATTTTCTAGCTCTTATACAAATACAGTTATTCTTTTTCTTTCTCTCTTCCCTATTTGTTGACACCTCTCTCTCTCTCTCTCTCTCGCACCTTCTCTCTCACTCTTTAGTTCTTTGTTTTTCTCTTTCTTTACCTTCTCATTCTTCGTTTTTCATTTTGTTCTCAATTTCTTTTTCTTTTTATACCTGTTTTTCTCTCTTTTTGAATCCACACTCTTTCCGATTACCTTCAACCTCTCTCATTCTAGTCTCTCCCGCCTCTCCACTTTTCTTCCTTACTGATGTGGAGCCAAAAGTTGGTCTACGGAAATATAACACGGAACACGAGGTGTAGGTTAAAAAAAGATGCATTTACAGAAAAGGTTGCAAAAAAGAAGGTACAGTAAGTAGAGCTTACGAATCCAGTATAGTCCTTGGTAGTCGACTGCGGTCATGCGCACAGTGCTACTGTCTGTTCCCCTTACTCCTCGCTGCTATCACACACCTATTAATATAGCAGTGGGTGAGTCCATGTTGAGGTGAGTATGGGTTCCACAACACTATCCTCCGCTTCCAGTTTCTCTAATCACTAGTCACCTCCAAAATCGAAACACCATTTCAGTTAAACATCAAAATGCCATTCCAAAGACACAAGTGTATTGTACTAACAGAAATGCTGACCACTCAAACAAAATTGTCCGAACACGCCACCATTAAATTTGTTCGTCTTGTTATCCAAGCCCAACATGTCAAATGAAATGTTTAACTTTGCCTGTAAATAATGAATCATCTTGAACCATTTAACTTTCGATAAACTGGACACGATAAACTTCCAGGCAACTCGCCCACTTCTTTGTTAGCCAACTACGTGATGTTGGGCCTTAATTGACAGAACAGAATTTTAAAACAGAACTCATATAAAAACAGTTTTCTTATATCTGTCTGACTCTGAAATTTTTTTGAGGTTAAAATCGAATATTCCCAAAGCTTTCAATTTCATTCAACTCGCTCGGCGAAAACGGAAAAATGTTCTTAAATAACTCGGGAATATGCGGACACATCCACAAACGTACACACACACATACATATATAGAATCATCCGCAGATCTGTTTTGCTGTATCATAGCCCATCAGTATGGTTAGATATCCGACTGGTTCTAACCAGGATTGAACCCGACCGAACTGACATCAGTTAGGGATTCTACCCCTGAGTCATGGGCGCTCGGTGGAGAAAGGCGGACATTAGCGTGCTATATACAATGTAAACACACGCCAGTAGCCGAGAGTGTTCAAATTAATGCGCAAGTAGCTACTGTTTTTATAAAGTATACCATTCCTCCATAGTGTGCAAAACGTATATATATATATATATATATATATTGACGCCATTTCGGTCGGGTTTCAATCCTGGGTTAAAAAGCAATCAGAGTCTAACCGTACTGACTCCGATTGCTTTTTAACCCAGGATTGAAACCCGACCGAATTGGCGTCAGTCGGCAATTCTACCTCTGGGCAATGGGCGCTCGGTAGAAGAAGGCTGTCTTTTTAGCGTGTATATTATCATTACACATGCCCAGTATCTCAGAGTGTTTTAATTCATTACGGAATGAGCGATGCGTACATGCCAGAGTAGCTACTGTTTTGTCAAAGTCTACCATTCTTCCAGAGTGCTCAATCAGGGTGTGAGGGCGTAAATAGTATAATAAACTTTATATATATATATATATTGTCATCCGCAGTCAGATCTGTTTCGCCGTATCACAGCTCATCAGTACGATTAGACTCCGATTGATTTTGTACCCAGGATTGAAACCCGACCGAAATGGTGTCAGTCGGCGACTCTACCCCTGGGCTATGGGCTTTCGGTGGAAGTAGGCAGACTTTTTAGCGCATATCATTATACGCGCCCAATAGCTAGAACGCTCTAATTCATTTCACTGAATGAGCGATGCGTACATGCCAGAGTAGCTACTGTTTATCAAAGTCTACTATTTTTCTAGAGTGCTCAATGTATGTATGTTTGTATGTATGTAATGATGCCAAGTCCGGATAATACAAAAAGATTTTTTCTATATATATAAAAGGCAAGATGCTTGTGCGTGTGTTGTATGTCTGTCTGTATGTCCTTTATACAAATCCACAATTTTTATCTGATTCTCACCAAACTTCAGACAAATATTCTTTGTGCTTCCAGTCAGGTTATGGGCTACTTATTTTTTCCGATTTTTCCCTGATATCGGAGATCGATACCCCGATATCGGATCAGGTCTGATCAAGATCAGGATTTCAGCCCTTTTATTGTGGTTCTTATTGCAGAATTTGGTCTAACTTAGTAAAATTATAGTTTTTAGTCTCAAACATTAGTAGATCTTCTCAGACGACTCATTTTCCCCGATATCGGAAATCGATACCCCCAATATTCTATCGAATCTGATCAAAAACCGATATTCAGCCATCAATATGGCTCATTCTCTCCAATTTTCTTCCCGATGGTACGATAAATTTTCATGGACTTACTTAGGTTAGTTTATCCTTGGATGATTTATTTGAATCCGATATTAGAAACAGATACCCCGATATCATATCGGGTCTGATCAAAATCAGGTTTTCAGCCCTTTTATTTTGGTTTTTGCTCTAAGTAGGTATAATTGTAGTTCTTAGTCTGAACAACTTACATTTTTCGTGTTAACGTCAAAAGAGTCTGAGTTCCAGGACCATGAATTAGTTTTAAAACTTTCATTACATCCGAGCAACTGCTAGTCTAATATAAAATATTACAGAGACAGATTTATATAGAGAACTCCATGGATATTGTCCAATGCAGTGTGATATACATAATACCTCTTTAAATGATGTGTTCAGTTTTCCTTTAAAAATGAATTATTGAATGAAAGAACAGAAATTATGACTAAAGGTAACCATACCAAAAATACCTATTAGGTTCATACAACCATGCATGAAACGTTATAATTTCTTGTGATTTTAAAAATTGCTCTTTCAAGAATTCCCCATTATGTGAGCTTTCAAAAAAATCACCGTTACATGAGCGTTCCTAAAAAAAAAACCGTAAACAGAAAAATCAGTTATTGCAAATCGCCGGATGACACCACATGGTAGAAACCCAGGTCGCGTAATAACTCGTTTACAAATGAAGAATATATATATATTATTGTCATCCGCAGATACATCTGTTTCGCTGTATCACAGCTCATCAGTACGGTTAGACTCCGATTGTACACAACCTAGGCTCGAAACCCGACCGATTTAGCGTCAGTCAGCGACTCCTGGGCCACGGGGCGTTCGGTGGAAGAAGGCAGTCTTTATATATATATATATATATATATATATATATATATATATATAGAGAGAGAGAGAGAGAGAGAGAGAGAGAGAGAGACTGAACATTTTTGAGAAATTTTGTTAGCGAATATTTTGTTATTCGAACCTGTCACCTGTCCCCCCTAACAACGCAGGGGGGAGCCATCAATTGATCTGATGCATCTTACATTGATTGACCACGAATGATTTCAGTCCAAACAAATTCGTTATGCGTGTGTCTGTGTGTGTCTGTCTCTTGTAAACGGTCTTGTTAAGTTGGTAAATGCTGCCATAATTTTTGCCTTTAGTTCATCTTTGGTGTTACTATGGTAGAAACCTAGGTCGCGTAATAACTCGTTTACAAATGAAGAATATACATATATATATATATATATATATAAATTTATTTGTAAAAGGAACTTTGTCTATGTGTGTGTGTGTGTGTGTGTGTGTGTGTGTGTTCGTTACCTATAGACTCCGAAACGGCTGAACTGATTTTCTTGAAAATTTACACAGTTGTACTGTAAGCGTCTGCGAGTGTTCTTAGCTAGATTTTGTGTCGAGGTACCCCCGATAAATATCGAAAATCGATAATCGAAAAAATCGGGTTATAGAAGTAGTGATCCGATTTTAATCAAACTTGATACACTCATAGACAAAGACATAAGAAACGATATTCAGAAGTTTCAAGGTTGCAGTTCTTACAATAGTGCAGAAAATTGATAATATATACATATATAAAAGGCAAGATGTTTGTGTGTGTGTCTGTTTATCTGCCTGTATATTTATATTTTTTCAGTCCTTTTATTTTAGTTTTGCTTCGAGTTTAGCTCTAAGTAGGTATAATTGTAGTTCTTAGTCTCAGCCATGATACCATTTACTCAGAGGACTTATTTAGCCTTCAAAATTTATGTTATATATCACTGTACGACGACAAACAACGAGAACACGCATATATAAAAATATAAGATTATATTTCTATTCCTGACGACGAGCCTGTGTGGAACAGAGAATGGAAGAGTGAGAGCGCGCATAGAATGAGTCGACGGGAGTGTAAGTCTTGCCTGTGGTGTCTCTCTGCTTCCACTGGCCGTTCTCTGCTGGTGAATCTGTGCGTCGATTTCTTTTTATAGTCTTCTAGAACCGGGACTTTTCCTTCCGGTTTTGTCTCGCCTACGCAACGCCCACGTAATTCCAAGAGACACCTGTTTTGTTTACTTCCGTAGTCATTTCCGCCGCTGTCGGAAATAAGGTCAAACGAGCCCGACTCATAACCCTGCGACATCCGCTCCAGACGCCGACAGGATGTATTTCTCAAACACCTGTCTTGTCGTTCGCTGACCCCTTCATCGACGGGAAATATCATCGATTGCATCAACCTTCTTCGGGTGGGGGCTAGATTGCTATATTACATTTAGTTTACGACGAAAAAGACTTATTTGATATCGATACGAAGAAATCAAAATTTGACTTACATCCATTCATTTTTCTTTCAGTCTACGGTTTCACTTTAACTGGAAACAAATATTGCTTTTTAGTCTTTCGTGCCAACGTCCAAAGAGTCTGAGCTCCAGGAGCATGGATTAGTTTTAAAGTTTTCATTACAACCGATCAACGCCGGGCTATACTGCTAGTATATATATATATATATATATATATATATGTGTGTGTGTGTGTGTGTGTGTGTGTGTGTGAGAGAGAGAGAGAGAGAGAAGAAAGAAGAGAGAGATGGGCATTAGCCTTTCTATTATACATGTTTCACTGAATGTGACAGACAAAGAAATTTCATAAGTTTTTGTTGATTTCAGTATTATGTGATTACCATTCTCATTCCATGTGCGATCCCACTTCCGGACGTCATGTAGCTATCTCCCTTTTATTCACCGCTGCCGTAGCCAGGTATTCAATTCAAAACTCACAACTTTGAATCAAGTGGATATAAGCGTTGGTTGGTTGCACTGACTTCACCTAAAAAGTGGTGAGTTCAATCCCGGGCTACGGCAGTGGTGAACAAATAACTTAAAAAGTTGAGTTAAAGGGAGATAACTACATGGCATCTGGAAGTGGTATTGCACATGGAATGAGAATGATATACCCCAGTGATCGGAATAAAGGGCTCGATTCGAAATTCCTAGCACCTGAAGAAGGCCGGTACCCAGTCTTTTCCATCACTGTATGTGCACTAGTGGCGATCACACCTTGCTAGGAGTGAAATAATGGAAAATATATATTTTTCATTTGTTTAAACATGATTTTTAGTGGATACTCGTATTTGAGTAAATGTTCTGTTTTTGTTGTTTTTTTTTTGTTTGTTTTTTTTTTGTTTTTTTTTAATAATCAAACAGTATTTTTGTTTACATCTGCTAGCCTGAATAATCGAGAAATCTTCTTAGGAAAATACGCGTTCTCCGTCAGGATTCGAATCTGCGTCCCCTGGAAAAACCGTCATTAGAAACCACTAGACCACGTAGGACTCACGATCGCACACAGCTCGAATAGTCATCTTACACATACATTTTCATGATTTTTCAAATTATTCCTATCTGCAGTTTTCGTATCCTATGTGCGTTGTGGTGCATAGGATATCGGCGCGGAACGAGAAATCGGGGAGCCGAGTTCGAATTCCAGCTGAATTTGTTGCATTCACTTACGCGCAAATACCCTTGGGAAAGGTATTAATCCTCCTATTCCTTCCAGTTATGGGTTAAATAACAGGACAGATTGGGTTCTATAGCCTTGGTCGGCAACCAGTCTACCACAGAAAACAATGACGACCTACTGCGGGATAATCTTCTGCCCAGTCAGTCATGTCTCTTTCGAGACATGATTGCCCAAGCGTGTATCACGTATGGCACTTAACTGACTGCCTGAATGTAAACAAATACAACGAAATTTTATGAAATCCGTTACGAAACTGAATAACTCCGACATATTTTTTAATTTATTTGTTCAATCATTATTTTTAAACAAATAAATTAAAAATATGTCGCGGCTCATCCACTCACATACCAAGATATTAAATTACACCAAGCACTATATAAATGGATGTGCGTTGTGGTACAGTGGATATCGGCTCGGAACGAGAAACCGGGGAGCCGAGTTCGAATTCCAGTTGTAATCCATTGTATTCACTTACGCGCAAATACCCTTGGGAAAGGTATTAATCCGTCTCTTCCTTCCAGTTATGGGTTAAATAGCAGGACAGATTGGGTTCTATAGCTTTGGTCGGCAACCAGTCTACCGCAGAAAGCAATGGCAACCTACTGCGGGATAATCTCCTGCCCAGTCAGTCATGTCTCTTTCGAGACATGATCGCCCAAGCGTGTATCACGTATGGCACTTTAACTGACTGAGTATATAAATAAGAAAAAAAACAGACACAACAGCTGCTGAAATTAAGCCTTGACGAATGAGGACATCATAACGGTGCCTTCATGAAACTTCGAAGTCGACATGAATCTGCTCAGTCAAGTGAAAAACTTTAATGTTATTAACGCTCTATCTCTATCTCGATATAAAACACTTTACGACAGAAAAGTTTTTGCTTGCCAAAATATCTTTAATCGGTAAACCACTGATAAAACAACAATCTTTACACTGGGCATCATCACAACTCAACACTATATGTATACATTTATATATAGCGAGAGAGAGAGATAGACAGACAGACAAAGTGGAAAAGCTGTTCACAGTTCATAGACACACAAGAAATTTATTGTGTTCTCACGTACAGTACTGTGCAAAAGCATTAGGTCAAGAACTATTCTATCTTTTATAAGGCATCAAAATAAGTTTAAAATCACCCCTGTCCTAACACTTTTGCAAAAGTATTAGGACAGGGGTGATTTTCCTAAAAACCTCACTGAAATTCAAATACAGGATGAAAAGCAAAAAAGTAAATTGCTAATAAATATTGATTAACTACGTGGAAAAGAAATGTATTAAAAAGAAGTTATATTTAATTTTTCATATTAAACAAGTTATTTTGAAACTACTCATTATTCTATTATCCTTGGATAGGACTGACTTTTTTCTTATCCCCCCCCTCTCGAATTGATAAATCTAATGTTACTTTGCAAGACACACTTTGGGAACAAATACAAGCTGCTTGGCAGGAGATACCATTAGATACATTGAAGAAGCTTGTGATGTCAGTGCCTGACATATTGAAGACTGTGATCAAAGCAAAAGGCCATTATACTAAATATGAAATTCATTTTTTAACAAGTATTTTTTTTTTGTTAAAGCATTTGTTGAGCAAATCAAATTGTTTTACTTAAATTGTTTATTTTTGTCAATATGCCTCATAAAAGATAAAATAGTTATTGTCCAAATACTTTCGCACGGTACTATATATATATATATATATATATATATATATATATATATATGCTAGGTGCGATTGGTAAATTGTCGCAATTATTTTATTATTTCAAAAGCGAAGGGCTATTATACTAAATATTACATTTATTTTGTAACAAGTATTTTTTTTTTTTTGTTAAAGCATTTGTTGAGTAAATCAAATGAAATTACTTTAATTAAATTGTTTATTTTCTGTCAATATGCCTCATAAAAGATAAAATAGTTCTTGTCCTAATACTTTTGCACAGTACTGTATGTGAGATTACTACATAGCACGCCAACTCTAAACTATATATGCTCATCCGCGAACGTTAAAAATATAGGTTAACATGTGACAGAAACAGGCACCATTTGTTAGTTTTGAGCGTGAATGTAAATCTCGTCGAACATCTCGGGCCGCCCAAGAGTCTCATTCCCCCCAGGGAGGTAGAGTGATGCTGGTTGATGCTGAGGTTTTGATGAAGAGGGACAATTGACTCTGCGAATTAAGTTAACATTCTAACGCCAGTGTGAATCGAATCGGACTAGAATAGCCAGTCGGACGTGAATTTCGCCAGATTGGACATTCAAATGGTAGAACGAAGTTTAGGAAAGAGGAGGAGAGTAGGGGGAGAGTAGGGGTGAGTAGGGGGTGAGTTAGTAGATGGCGAGAAAAGGAAAGACAAACCGAACAAATGAGGGAGGGGGTCATTGGAGAGATGCTGAGGTAAAGGAGAAGGATGAAATGACAAGAATATAACAATACCCCGGGGGTATCTCATATTCTAGAAGAGAATGAAGAGTGATAAGTTTCGCGTAAAACTTTTGATGATGACGTTCAGAATTCGAACCACCCATGTTTAAACTCCTACAATTGTTTTACTTGTTCAAAAGAATTAAACTAAAATGGAAGAAATTAAGTAACATTGAATTATTACGACATTCCACCCCTGTCTCTCTGAAAGTCCCTGTGGAACTCTGAAAGTGGGGGGGGGGGCACTTAGGGGCTGAGATTTTTCTGAGAAGGAGGGGGCAAACTGAAGCAGCGTCTTTATTTTCATACTACACTACTATCGTATACACAACTTAGGAATGAGTTTGAGTATAAGTGTATCTAAATCTAATCTAATCTAAACTTATTTATAAATGGAACTTTGTCTCTGTGTGTGTGTGTGTGTGTGTGTGTGTGTGTGTGTGTGTGTGTGTGTGTGTGTCCGTTACCTATAGACTCCGAAACGGCTGAACAGATATTCTTGAAAATTTACACAGTTGTACTATAAGCGTCAGCGAGTGTTCTTAGCTAGGTTTTGTGTCGAGGTACCCCCGATAAATATGAAAAATAGAGAATCGAAAAAATCGGGTTATAGAAGGAATGGTCCGATTTTAATCAAATTTCATACACTCATAGACAAAGACATAAGAAAAGATATTCAGAAGTTTCAAGGTTGCAGTTCTTACAATAGTGCAGAAAATCGATAATATATATATATATATATATATATATAAGGCAAGATGTTTGTGTATGCTTCCGTTTATCTACCTGTATGTCTGTTTTTTTTTTTTTTTTCAGCCCTTTTATTTTAGTTTTTGCTTCGGGTTTGGCTCTAAGTAGGTATAATTACAGTTCTTAGTCTCAGACATGATACCATTTACTCAGAGGACTTATTTAGCCTTCAAAATTCAGTTTACGACGAAAAAAACTTATTTGATATCGATACCAGAAATCAAAATTTGACTTACATTCATTGATTTTTCTTTCACTCTACGGTTTCACTTTAACTGGAAACAACTATTGCTTTTTAGTCTTTCGTGCCAACGTCCAAAGAGTCTGAGCTCCAGGACCATGGATTAGTTTTAAAACTTTCATTACACCCGAGCAACGCCGAGCTATACTGCTAGTATATATATATATATATATATATATATATATATATATATATATATAAGGTGTGATTGGTAAATTGTCGCAATTATTTTATTATTTCAAATATTCTTTAGGCTGAATCTGAGCTCAAGGACCATGGATTTGTTTTAAAGCTTTCATTACACCCGAGGAACACCGGGTTATACTGCTAGTACAGCGATAGAAAAGCATGAAAGTGACAAGAAAAATGTCCAGCTTTAGAATAAGTAGACTAAAATTGTGAAAAGAAAAAAACATAAAAGGAAATTAGAAAGGGTAGAAAAATTTATCCTCCTCAGGAAAATACAATTGTATTTGCAATATGAAGTCATATCGAGCAGAATCAGATTCTTCTTCTTCTATATGCCCTGTCTCTTCGGGACGTAGGCGATCATGGCTTTCCACGTCTACCTATCACTGGTGGCTCTTAGCACGCTTTCTCCTGTTACTCCACGCAACCCCCGTACTGTCATCCACCTGCTCAAGCCCATATATCTAGAATATAAATATATAGAAACTAGCATGGCCACAAAATGAGGGATCAGTTTGTATATTGATTATAATATAGATTTGATCCCCCCCATTATATATCTACATTATAAACAGTTGTCATATATATTTCTATGTAGCCTGTACTTTCAGGATGTAGGCGATCATGGCTTTCCACGTCTCCCTATCGCTGGTGGCTCTTAGCACGCCTTCTCCTGTTACACCATCCAACCCTCGTTCCATCATCCACCTGATTAGGTCCTTCAAATATGTTATCCGCTGCTTTTCCCTGTCTCTTTTTCCCTCTATCTGGTCTGTTAGTATCAGGTTCTCCAAGCCCTCCTTCCTCATTGCATGTCCCAGGAACTTCAGCTGTCTCTTCCTGATGCTCAGTATTAATTTCTTTTTCGTTTCCATCATTTCTAAGACCTCATCATTGCTTACGTGCTCGATCCATGATTACACATCTCTTTTTGGAGTATTTACATTATTGTCCTCGTCTTGGTTATCATTTGTACGACGTTTCGGCCGTTGTACGCTCCAAACTTCTTCAGATGATAGGAATTTCAAACCAAACCCGTTATTACGATAACAAGCCAAGTGAATATAGACCTTGGTTAGTACTAGTGACTTCATCCAAAGAGTTGTGAGTTCAATACCAGGCTACAGCAGTGGTGAACAATTAACTTAGGGAGTTGTGTTAGAGGGAGATAACTCATGACTGCCAAAAGGTGCTTTGCAAAAGGAATTAGAATGAGATACCCCAGTGATCGTAATAAAGGGTTTTGGTTCGAAATTCCCGGCACCTGAAGAAAGCTGGAGAGTACAATGGCCGAAACGTCTTACAAATGTCAAGATGAGGACAATACTCCGAATAATGTAAATGCTGTAAATACTACCTAATCTCAGAAATATAAACGAATCTCATTTTTGGCTTCAGCAGGAAATGAGAACATCAGAAATATCTCTATCATGGCATATCCCAGAAAATTAGAGGTTTGGACCTTTTCAAAAGTTTCGGACATTATAAAGAGAAATTTTCGGCCGAAAAAGAAGTTGGTTCTTACTGGGAGGACAAAGTTTTTCCTAACACACTAACCTGCTCCCATTCTATCAAACACTCTTCCCATCTGCCCAACCCTCATCCTCGCTATCCTTACTCATCTGTCACCTTCCTCCTGACATTCCCTATGTCTAACCACTCCTTCTCTTTACCTTCCCCTATGTAGCCCCATGCGCAATAGTGGCAGTGGAATGCCTTGCTTGGGGTGAGATGATTAATTTAAAAAAAAAAAGTTAATCGTGAGCAAATAAAAGCCGAACAAAACAATAATACAGTTTATACACAAGCGACTAGAGGCCTTGCAGATTTTGTGAGTATGAAAAATTTAGCACCGGAGAAATGTCCATCAAAAATGAAGTAAGATTAATTGAGGGTATGTGTGATACTTCAGACAAACATAACATTTTAGAACAGTAACAACTGACTAAAATGTCATTAAAACAATCTATAGTTATAGAGTTTCTAGAGATATACGTTGAGGTGCAATGGATATTGCCTCGGAATGAGAAATCGGAGAGCCGAGTTCGAATTCAAATCGAATTCGTTTCATTCACTTACACACAAATACCCTTGGGAAAGGAATGAATCCTTCTCTTCTCCTTCTAACTATGGATTAAATAACGGGGCAGATTGGGTTTTATAGCCTTAGTTAGCAACCGGTCTACCGCAGAGAGTAATGGCAACTTATTGCGAGTTAATCTTCTGTCCAGTCAGTCATATCTCTTTCGGGACATGATCGCCCAAAGCGTGTATCACGTATGACACTTAATTGACTAACTGAATATAATAGTTGGAATGAAGCTGGTCATAAAGTAGGGAATCGGTTTTCTCGTGTTATGAAGAAATAAACTGATTTCCCACTAATTACTACGTAATACTATAATACATGATCACTCAACCATCTATCATATATGACAATTAACTGACACACACACATACACACACACACACACACATATATATATATATATATATATATATATATATATATATATATTCATGTAAAATCCTTTATACAATAAAGACGACAGCTGAAGATGGTTCGCCTGAAAATAGGCCCACACTACCGATTTACCATGAAATAACGTGTCTGCCTTAATGTTTCCTATATTTGCTCTATATGCATTTATATACATATAAATTTAGAATTCTCTTAGAGAGTTATCCTTCCACTGTATGTACAGGATACTCCTTTGGAGTCTTGTATATCTGCACCGCATTCTGATATATATATATATATATATATATGTAACACCCCAACGGTCCGTCCTAACAATTTTCTCCGGCGGCCGTTCTCCACGCTGTGATGTTGCCGGAAATTTGTAGAAAATGTCGGAGCCTCAAGCTGGGGGTACAAGATTGAACTATAAGGAACGAACTTCCACAACTTGGATGAGTTGAAAGGATGCTTTATTCGTTTAGAGTTTGTCTATTCGGTTGGGGCAGGCGAATGTGACACACAGCTCTAACTCTAAATAATGGAAATCAACAAATCCGAACTGAACGAAACAAGACGAACGGAGATCCTTACTTCAAGCTCGCACGCGGCTGAACTCAAATTAACTGACTGACTCGGAAAAATTACCTGAATTTATTTAAAATTGACCGGAAATCCGGAAATCCGGAAATGCTTTAGACCACCGGTGATAAACATTGGCGACTGTAAGTCTGAAATTTCAGTTATCTTTTTTTTTTATCTTAAAGCTTCCGCCGGAAAATTCTTAATGTGTGGTCAAGATACAGTAAAGGACAGCCTTTGACCGGGTCATTCGAAAACCTACCTGCTGAACTTTATCACTGAGTCAAATATTTAGCGGAAGAGTGGTAGGATTTAAAACAGTAATCGGATACCGTTGTCTCTTCCACAATTTTCCTCATAAAAGAAAAAGCGTTTATTTATTTATTTTTTTCCTCTTCTTTTTCACTTTTGTTAAATATGTTTTTAAACTATTTTCTATTCTAATCTATTTTCTATTTTAATCTATTATAATAAAATACATATATGCCTAGTTATCGTGTCACATATATACATATATATTACTTCTGATAATGTTAAGCGCCAAGGTTGTTACTTTTCAGTGGTTTTACTGATAAAATATATTATGGCAAGCAGGTATTTTATTGTAAAGTGCTCGATATCGATGTGTAGATAGAGCGTTGATAGGTACAAAGAGTTTGTCTCTTTAACAGAGCAGATTCATGCTGACTTCGAAGTTTCGTGAGAACGTCATAATGGCAACCTACTGCGGGAAAATCTTCTGCCTAGTCAATCATGTCTCTTTTCGAGACATGATCGCCTAAGCGTGTATCACGTATGGCAAATAACTGACTGACAAAGTTTCTGCAATAATTAGACATTATTGAAACATTAAGTGTATCAATCAATCGAATTACTTTGGGCAATGCAAATAATGTGAAAAAAATCATGAACGACATAAGAAAAAAATGCCCAGCTTTAGGACAAGTGTGATTTTCACTCAACGAGCAAGTATAAAAGGAAAAATAGAAAGAGCATGAAATTTAAACCGATACACAGTGTTGTGGAGTACTTTCCGCACTGAAGGTTATAATCGTGCTATGTCGGTTGCTAATCGACTTAACGCACTAAAATGTCAGGAACTTGGTAATCTTCCACTGAAAGCTGACTCCTTAGTATTCGCCTAAATACCGACTAATATCAACTGCCTAGTAGTTCTAATGAACTCCAATAGAACTCTAAAGAACTCCCAAGAACTTCTCCCGTTAACTTCCTGTTAACTCTTATTAGCATAGGAGGGAAACTCCATTATCTTGAACAATTAAGAGTATGAGACTCACCTTTGCAAGGATGTTTCCAACTAGTGTCCAGTTGGCAGACAAAAATAAACAATACATGTCCCTCTCAAAATTTGTAAAAATACAAAAATTGTGGCACAAGGCCGAAAAGGGGAGGGATAGAGGGTGGTACTCACTTAACTTTCCTATACCTAGTTAAACACTATCACGACCCAATCACACATTACAATTTACACATTCACTACAAGAACCCGTCATTCAGCTACCAATCCTTCATACACCACAATACCACAAATCAAGGGGCACCTAAAAAGGGGAAAAACCCATGACAATAAAAATGCATTTATATACAATATAATTTATAATTTAAAACATTTAATGAAAGATGAAATGATGGGGGTTGAACCCAAAGACAAACCAAAAATACAACAAATATTTTAAAACAAAATAATAAACAATGTTAGTAAGACCCGCCAATCCCAGAAAAAGAGTGACCGCTGTATTCCGCCAAATGGCAAAATCAAGAAGCACACTCGCTAAGGGAATGGGGTGGAAATAAAATAATTAATGGAATGGGACAATCAAAGGCTGAACCAGCCGAGATAAAAGGAGGCCAAAACAAACTGGGGAGGTTGGGAATCTCGACTTGGATAATAACAAAAGAGAAAGCCGGTACAGGTACAAAAAAGAAAGCTACCTTAACCAGGGTAGGGTTCCAAAGGAATCCACCCCGATGTAACCAGCAGATCTAAAAGAGAAAATCAAGGCTAACTCCGTTCACGCGAACCAGGCTCGCCACATTTACCAACCTTTTGCTGAAGTCTGTCGAAGTCAAACGTTTCCAATCAGTTCTAATCCTTATTTTGAGCATCAGCTCAAAATATCGGAACAGTGAAAGACGCTGACCTCGCAAGATTTCCTCCGTTCGAGTCGTCTAAATCACCATTCGAGCCGTGGCTAGCAGCGACAGAAACACCATACGCTTCATCCCGGAAAACGGAGGTGACACATTGTCGCAGGCATATGCACGATCAATAAGCACAAGCTCTCGCGGTGCGATACGAGCAATCAACTCGCCGACATAGAGGGCGAACCCGCAAACAATGGTAGAAGGCGTGCGAAGCCGTTTCTTCCAAGCCAAGGTTGCAGCGTTCACAATCTGGCAAATCCGCCAGGCCCCATACGAAAGCCATATCATTGGGAGGCAACCGATTCCGAGCCAATCGCCAGGTGAGCGAAAACTCAGAGTTGCTGAGATAATCGGTACCTAGCGCCCAAAACTAGAACGAGCGAAACTCATCCTCCAACAAGCGGAGCACATCACGTAATGAATCCTTCGCGACGCCCTCCACTAACTCTAGAAGACTCTCCTAGGCTGTGAAAGATCACTGGACCGTGGAATGGCCTGCAAGGCCGCCAGACATTCGAGGAGAAAACTCGATCACCCCCGAGGCTTACAGCACCACCTCCGGATGGGGGAAGTGATCGTAAGGCTAGCGAACATGTCCCTCACTACCCCCATCCAAGTTTACAGCACCTGGTATTCCCAAGCGGTCACCCGTCTAGGTACTGACCAGGCTCAGCGTTGCTTAACTTTGGTGACCATACGAGGAACTGGTATTTCAATATAATCTGGCCATTAGTCACACCACCTGCACACTCAAGCTTGCAGCACCTGTTATTCCCAAGCTGTCACTCATTCCGGTGCTAATTAGGCTTAACATTGCTTAACTTAAATATTCAGCCAGTTAAGTGTCATACATAATACCTGCATGGGCGATCATGTCCCGAAAAAACATGACTAACCAGACAGAAGATCCTCCCTGCAGCAGGCTTCAATTACCATCTGTGGCATACTGCCCGCCAACCAGAGAACCCAATCTGTCCTGCAATCCAACCCATAGCCGGAGAAAGAAGATAGGAATTATCCTCTCCAAGGGTGCTTATATATATATATATATATATATATATATATATATATATAAACTTATCGCTATACTCGTTTCGAAAACCCCTCCAAGTACATACGCGAAAGGAAAAAATGGTAATAAAAAAAGAACGAGCTAAGCACTTGAACATCAGTCAAAGTCAGTCAATCAGTTGAGTGCCATACATGATACACGCTTGGGCAATCATGTCTTGAAAGAGACATGACTGACTGGGCAGAAGATTATCCTGCAGTAGGTTGTCATTGCTTTCTGCGGTAGATCGTTTGCCGACCAAGGCTATAGAACCCAATCTGTCCTGTTATTTAACCCATAACTGGAAGGAATAGGAGGATTAATACCTTTCCCAAGAGTATTTGCGCGTAAGTGAATGCAATGAATTCAGCTGGAATTCGAACTCGGCTCCCCGATTTCTCGTTCTGAGCCGATATCCAATGCACCACAACGCACATACGTAACCCAAAGAAAAAAACCCGAGACGAGTAACCTAAAACAAAAAGCGCTCAATACACAAATAGAGCCAACCTTCCCTGAAGATCCGGTTAGGTGAAACCTTGGTAGGTTCATTGGCTATATATATATATATAACAATTCAGATAACATTTAGAGGGGAAATAGCCATTTTCAACATGCCGGTTTAAGACATGCATTGTCAATCCCGTTTAAACAAAGAATAAAGAAAAATTCTAATGACGGAGGCTTGGTCTAGTAAAGGAAGGGGTTCGGGAACATTGGCTTTTATAGGGTTAAGCTAGCGGAATCTTAGTAGTAATTTCTTCTGTGGTAATGGGAGGTATGTGGCTTGACCATTGTGTTAGTAGTGGTAGGTAACTGTTCAGCCAATTTTTTTTTAAACCTAACTGCTTAGTCAATTTAAAAAAAAAATTTATTGTAACAAAATGGTAAAATAAGATAATTATTGCAATTTATATTTATTTCTATGACGACACATGCTACATATATATGACGACACACACACACACACATACACACACACACACACACATACACACACACACACACACACACACACATATATATATATATATATATATATATATATATATATTATTTCTAAACATATACTGTTAAATATAAAAGAAAATGAATGTCTATTATGTTTAATCATGAGCCGTTCTAAACGACGTATTTTGGCTTTAATTTCAGTTGAAAATAAAGACAAAAATTCTCCAACATTTGGATAATTATTTATTGATTTTCTTATAAGCTTCTAAGCGGAGATTTATGTCAACACAAAATAAAATCGTCGGTGATGGTGGATGTTATAATATTTCAGTCTAAACAACCTCTCTGAAGATGGCTCATGTGAGCCGAAAGCTTAGAAGAAAATCAATAAATAATTATCCAAATGCTGGAGAATTTTTGTCTTTATTTTCAGCTGAAATTAAAGCAAAAATACGACGTTTAGAACGGCTCATGATTAAAAATAATAGACATTCATTGTCTCATATTTAACAGCACACACACACACACACACACACATACACACACACACACACACATATATATATATATATATATATATATATATATATATATATATTATTTCTAAACATATACTGTTAAATATAAGAGAAAATGAATGTCTGTTGTGTTCAATCATGAGCCGTTCTAAACGTCGTATTTTGGCTTTAATTTCAGTTGAAAATAAGGACAAGAATTCTCCAACATTTGGAGAATTATTTATTGCTTTTCTTCTAAACTTTCTAAGCTTTATATATATATATATATATATATATATATATATATATTATATTTTTTTATTAATTTGCTTCTATGCTTTCGGCTCACATGGTCATCAGCAAAAAGAACAACCCAAAATGCCAAACACAGGTGGGGGATACTAAAGTCAAGAAAGTGTTCTAACAGGAGATGGAAAGTGCGACACAGAGATCCGAAGGCAAATTGGCATAGCGAAGGACGCGTTCGAGAAGCTGAGTAAAGTACTAAGACACAGGAAAATTTCCCTAGAAACAAAGAAGAGAGTGCTAGATTGCTATGTGATGTCAGTTCTACAATACGGCAGTAAATTCTGGACAATAAAAACTTGAAGAAGCGGACATGTGGTTCTACAGAAGGATGCTGCGGATATCATGGACCTACCATGTGAGCAAGGATGAGGTTTTTGAAAGAATAGCATTGAAAAGAAAACTAATAGTGAACATCAGGAAGAGACAACTTAAGTTCCTTGAACATGCAATGAGGAAGAAGGGCTTGGAAAACCTGATACTGACAGGTCAGATAGAAGGAAAAAGAGACAGAGGAAGGCAGCGGATAACATATTTGAAGGGCCTGATCAGGTGGATGACGGAACTGGGGTTGCGAGGAGTAACAGGAGAAAACATATTAAGAGCCACCAGGGATAGGGAGACGTGGAAAGCCATGATCGTCTACGTCCTGAAAAGACAAAGCACATAGAAGAAGAATACATATGCCAACTGTTTATAAGAAAATAAAATGTGGATATAAAGTGGGGGATCAAATCTATATTATAATCAATATATAAACTAATCCTTCATTTTGTGGCCATGCAAGTTTCTATACATTTATATTCTAGATTTATGGACTTGAGCAGGTGGGTGACAGAACGGGGGTTGCGTGGTGTAACAGGAGAAAGCGTGCTAAGAGTCACCAGGGATAGGGAGACGTGGAAAGCCATGAACGCCTACGTCCTGAACGGAGTGGTCACATAGAAGAAGAAGAATGGTATATTTATAAATGGTGGAGCAAGACATTTTAGAACATGTTTCCCTCCCTTCGCCGCCTGTTATTAATAATTAAGACTCGCTCATTGTTGTTTTACAAAAACCCGGATAAAGATTTAAGGATTTGTGGCGATTACAAAATAGGAGTAAACCACAAAATATGTTCTGATTCGTTCCCTATTCCTAATATTGAAACGGTGATTTACAAGTTGTTGGAAATTTAATCTAGTCAGTTAAGTACCATACGTGATACACGCTTTGAGCGATCATGTCTCGAAAGTGACATGACTGACTGGGCAGAAGATTATCCTGCAGTAGGTTGCCATTGCTTTTTGCGCTAGACTGTTTGCCAGCCAAAGCTATAGAACCCAATCTTTCCTGTTATTTGATTCATAGCTAGAGATAGAAGAGATGTATTATATTATTACTTAATAATTAGTGGGGGATCAGTTTATTACTTCATAACAAAAGAAAACCGATCCCCCACTTTGTGACCAGCAGAATCCTTAATCATAACTTTAACTATTATATTCGGTCAGCTATTTAAGTGCCATAAGTAATTACGCGCTTTAGAGACATGACTGATTGGGCAGATTATCCCACAGTAGGTTGACATTACTTTCTGCGGTAGACTGGTTGCCAGACAAGGCTATAGAACATAAAATTGTTTCTTTGTCTTTGACACAAAGTGATAAATCCAACACTCATCCTGAGTTAGGAAATAATCCAGGAAACCAGCCGGATCTGCGTCAAACAATGTCAGAATCTCCAGAGATGTGATATGCCTGATGAGCTTTTGGCCAGGTTTAAGAAGACATGGCCGACACCCAGCAGAAACCTTTATGCAAAGTTCATTTTGCAGAATATTCACAACTTTTTCAAGAAATAGGTTAAAAGCTCTGGCTATTTCATTTATAGACAATCAATCGACGAACAACTTTTTCCTAGTTAGTGGACGTCCAGATAGATAGATAGATAGATAGATAATGAACAGAAAGAGATAGATAGATAGATAGATAGATAGATAGATAGATAGATAGATAGATATGAAAAGGACTGAGATAGATAGATAGATAGATAGATAGATAGATAGATAGATAGATAGATAGATAATGAACAATGTAAGGAATTATGTGTAGCATTATTATTGTCATTTGGGTTTCCATACATAATCGAAATAGAGACGGGCCAGGGAAGAATATTGCAGTGAATGAAAAAAGAAAAGAAAAAAAAGAAAGAGAAACCAAAGGAAAAAATGAATCAGAAAAGATTAAAGAAAATAATGGTGTCTGAATGGGAAAATGGCTGAAAGAGTGACAGGGAGAAAAGGTAAACGAAGTCTATTCGAATGTTTATTATTGAGGCGTATTTACGTTGGCCCCGGCATGACCGGCTTTCAAGCTCAGTTACGAAGAGGAACGAAAACACATTGTTATCGTCATTGTCCTATTTGCAAAAACATCTGGAGAGACAGCTGAGAAAAAAAAACATTAACATTAGAGGAATTGTAACACTGATCACGTGGTTAGTTTAGAGTTTAGAGCCGATTCTTTCCCCCCCCTCTCTCTCTCTCTCTGAATATATGTATATATATAAACGAGTGTTATTAGCTAGGTTTTGTGTCTAGGTACCCCCGATAAATATCAAAAGTCGATAATCGAAAAAATCGGGTTTTGTGTCTAGGTACCCCCGATAAATATCAAAAGTCGATAATCGAAAAAATCGGGTTATAGAAGGAGTGGTTCGATTTTAATCAAATTTGATACACTCATAGACAAAGACATAAGAAACGATATTCAGAAGTTTCAAGGTTGCAGTTCTTACAATAGCGCAGAAAATTGATTATATATATATATATATATATATATATATATATATATATATATATATATAAGGCAAGATGTTTGTGTGTATCTGTCTGTATGTCCTTCCTACAAATCCCCAGTTTTTCACCAAATTTCACATAAATATTCTTTATGCTGAGTCTGAGCTACAGGACCATTGATTAGTTGTAAAGCTTTAATTACACCAGAGCAACTCCGTGCTATACTGCTAGTATATATATATATATATATATATATATATATATATACAGACATGACAGAATTGAATAGATACCAAGATAAATTTCATTTCTGATATTTTTAAATAGCCAAGATAAACTAACATAGATTATTTGATTAAAATTACAGATAACAATACTGGAACATGCCACGAACCGAAGGAGCATCAGACCTATCCGAATTTCAGCGAGGACATACCGTGGGCCAATATGAAGGTGGTCTTAGTCAAAGAAAATATCTGAAAATCTTTCAATACCCCTTTCTACTGTTAATAGAGTGATCGTACAATTCACCAGAGAGGTTGAGACAAAATGGGATCAATAACCTTCCATGGCCAAATCAGTCCCAGGATATTAACCCTATTGGACACCTTTGGGGCATATTAGATCGAAAACTCCGCAGAAAGAACAGGAAGCCATCTTCTAAGCCCGAACTTTAAGAATTATTGCGTGAAACATGGCAAGAAATCCCCCAAGATGATATTCGTGAACCCATCGCTAGCATGCCTAGAATGTTCCTTTCATTAAAAAAGCAAAGGGTTGTCAACCAAATATTAGTTATTAAGTTTATGACCATTTATAATTATTTCATTTGTATAAATTACTTGTTTAATAAAATAATTACTTTTTTAATAAAATAAACGGTTTCTGTGAGCGTCTATTTAATTCTGTCATATCTCTCTCTCTCTCTCTATATATATATATATATATAGTACTGTGCAAAGCATTAGAACAAGAACTATTTTATCTTTTATGAGGTATCAAAATAAAGTTTAAAATCACCCCTGTCCTAACACTTTTGCACGCTACCGGTAGTGTGCAAAAGTATTAGGACAAGGGTAATTTTCCTAAAGACCTTACTGAAATTCAAATAAATTCAGAATAGATAGATTTAAAAATAACCGTCTATTGCTTTATTGCACGTGACACATATCTGACCAATAAGAATCAACACCAAACAACATTCCAGTATACAGTCCCTTTGTTTGAAATTTTTTCTCATCTTTAACCCGATCTCTAAAGGATCTTAAATAAAAGTGAAACATGTTAGACTGAGGCACGTTTCCTAACTTGTTTATATATATATATATATATATTCCTAACTTGTTTATATATATATATATATATATATATATATATATATATATATATATAAGTAAAGAATACCTAGTGAGCCAGACAGACCTATCTAGGTTATAACCTAAACGGATCGTCAGAGAAAGCTGGCTAACGAGGAAAGAAACAAACGACATCTATAAGGGAAATTCAATCAACCCACGTGACCAAGAAAGAAGACCCCAAACACAAATACGGGAGAACTTTATTATAGAAAACAAATTTAATTTTTAATTTGATATATTTTTAAAAAATTTTAAAGATTAGTGAATGCAAAGACGAAAACAAAAAACCAAAACCAAAACTGATACAAACTCACCATAAGCAAACTTAATCCAAAAGACAAGGCTTTCTATGCCGACATTTATTAAATGTTTCTGTTTTGGAATTCAATAAATTATTGGTTTGTTTATCCCCTATTTGTGTTTGGGGTCTTCTTTCTCGGTTACGTGGGATGATTGAATTTCCTTTATACATGTTTGTTTCTTTCCTCGTTAGGCAGCTTTCCCTGACGATCCGTTTAGGTGAAACCTAAGTAGGTCTGTCTGGCTCACTAGGTATTCTTTACTTATTACGCTCTACTTAAGTATTGAGCGCTTTTTGTTGGTTGATTACTCGTATCGGGTTTCTTTCTTTGGGCTTCGTGCTGACTCAGTCCGAACCCTTTTGACTGATGTTCATGTACTTAGCTCTTACTTTTTTAAAACCGTTTTTTTCCTTTCTTCATAGATTCGTGGAAGGTTTTTCGATACGAGTATAGTTATAATCTCATTTATATATATATATATATATATATATATATATATATATAAAATCCAAAAGGTAAATCCCCCAAAAAACGATCCTATTAATATTAATGAAATTAATATTAAAATTGATCAAGGTGGGGGTCTCGATGCAAATATTACGTTCTATTTAAAGAGCCAAATATAAAAAATAAAACAAAAATTTCGATATTTAAATCCGTCGGGTAGCCGCCATTTCTTCGAGGAATTCCTTGCTTCTTCAGCAACGGCTGAAATCAAAACTTTATCTATTCAAGATTTTTTACCGGTAGAAGCCCAAAAAACTCCATCCATACACAGAAAAATAAATGGGGTGGGATTAACAATTTTTTAATTAAGGAAGTGAGAAGGGGAAAGATACTTCTGTCTCATATTAGAAGACTTACCCCTCCCCCATACAAGAGCCAAGAGTTGAAAAGTTAAAAATTAGCCATGTCAGAGGACTAGAAGCGAGAAATTCCTCGTAGAAATGGCTATCCAACGGATTTAAATTTCGAAATTTTTATCGTGTAAAATGATAATATACACGCTAAAAAGTCAGCCTTCTTTTACCGAGCGCCCATAGCTCAGAGGTAGACTTGCCGACTGACGCCAATTTGGTGAGGTTTCAATCCTGGGTTAAAAGCAATCGGAGTCCAACCGTAATGAGGAGCTGTAAATATATATATATATATATACTACCGGCCATAATTATTAGGCTACCCCAGTTTTTAAAAGAAATGATGCATTTCATACTATTTTTAACTTAAGTGGATAATTCTAAATGAAAATAGAATGGTTCTTTGTTATTATTACTTTGTAAAATTTTACAAGGCAAGGAAGAAAAGATGAATTCATCCGAATCATCCTAAATTTTTTTCATTCTTTCATTGATGAAACTACAATATAGGTCATCATTAAATATTTAGAAATTAATTAGATGCACATGTTATTGTGCAGTATTAACAAAAGAACCATTCTATTTTCATTTACAATTATTCACTTGGCAATAAATACTTATAAACAGTATAAGATAAACTATTTTTATAAACACTAGGGTGGCCTAATAATTATGGCCGGTAGTATATATATTAACTTAACTTATTTATAAATGGAACTTTGTCTCTGTGTGTGTGTGTGTGTGTGTGTGTGTGTGTGTGTGTGTGTGTGTGTGTCCGTTACCTATAGACTTCGAAACGGCTGAACCGATTTTCTTGAAAATTTACAAAGTTGTACTATAAACGTTTGCGAGTGTTCTTAGCTAGGTTTTGTGTCGAGGTACCCCCGAGAAATATCGAAAATTGATAATCGAAAAAATCGGGTTATAGAAGGAGTGGTCCGATTTTAATCAAATTTGATACACTCATAGACAGACATAAGAAACGATATTCAGAAGTTTCAAGGTTGCAGTTCTTACAATAGTGCAGAAAATCGATAATATATATATTTATAAAAGGCAAGATGTTTGTGTGTGTGTCTGTTTATCTGCCTGTATGTCTGTATTTTTTTCAGCCGTTTTATTTTAGTTTTTGCTTCGGGTTTGGCTCTAAGTAGATATAATTGTAGTTCTTAGTCTCAGCCATGATACCATTTACTCAGAGGACTTATTTAACCTTCAAAATTCAGTTTTCGACGAAAAAACTTTTTTGATTTCGATTGGTAAATTGTCGCAATTATTTCATTATTTCAAATATTCTTTAGGCTGAATCTGAGCTCCATGACCATGGATTAGATTTAAAGCTTTCATAACACCCGAGCATCGAATTTTCTTTATTCTGTATAATTCACAAATCTCCTCTGATGCAAAATACTTTAATAACAAACTGAATGGGTAAATTTCTATGCAGTAGTGGTTTCAATTTCCGCTCCTTCGTCATAAATATTTTTAAATACAATTGCCACTACTACAATTCGCGCCCAAGGCCAAAATGAGCCACTGACATTATTCCTGTTTTCAAATCTGTGTCTAAAATGATTCATCCGAGTGTCATCTCACATTACCACTCGCTTCAATTTAGCAGCGCCGGATGTTTTATCGCCCGCCTCTGTCGTCTTAAGCTGAGCAAACTGACTCAAGTTTGACTCGACGAACGATAGAGAAATGAGCCGCGGATTAACAAGCGATTGTTTGTTGATCCCGATAAGAAAGAGAAAGAATAGAAAAAGAATTTCATTAGTATTGCCTTCCGGTTGGCCTTTCCGAAAAGGATCCACCCATTATCAGCTGGGATGTTCCCTAATAACAAGCATCGTGCAGTGAAAAAGACGGGACGGGTGAGCACAAAAGCCGCAATAACTTTTGCTTATTGTGTAAACATTCTTTAAATTCATGTACCAAATTGGCTGCAAGTTTAGAGGTAGAGTTAAGGACATTTCTTTCATCTTATTTCTCTTGCTTTTCTACCAAGTAGTCATCGTCTTAAGTTGTCTGAATTTCTTAGATGAAGCATTGGCAATTATTATTCATTTTTGACTAGTATTTCTTTCATCTTATTTCTCTTGCTTTTCCACAAACTAGTAATAGTATTAAGTTTTCTGAATTTCTTAGATGAAGCATTGGCAATTATTATTAATTTTTGACTAGTATTTCTTTCATCTTATTTCTCTTGCTTTTCCACCAAGTAGTAATAGTCTTAAGTTGTCTGAAATTCTTAGATGAAGCATTGGCAATTATTATTCATTTTAGACTAGTATTTCTTTCATCTTATTTCTCTTGCTTTTCCACCAAGTAGTAATAGTCTTAAGTTGTCTGAAAATCTTAGATGAAGCATTGACAATTATTATTCATTTTTGATTAGTATTTCTTTCATCTTATTTCTCTTGCTTTTCCATCAAGTAGTAATAGTCTGAAGTTGTTTGAATTTCTTAGATGAAGCATTGGCAATTCTTATCATTTTTGACTAGAATTTCTTTCATCTTATTTCTCTTGCTTTTCCATCAAGTAGTAATAGTCTTAAGTTGTCTGAATTTTGTAGATGAAGCATTGGCAATTATTATTCATTTTTGACTAGTATTTCTTTCATCTTATTTCTCTTGCTTTTCCAACAAGTATTAATATTCTTAAGTTTTCTGAATTTCATATATGTAGCATTGGCAATTATTATTCATTTTTCACTAGTTTTTCTTTCATCTTATATCTCTTGCTTTTCCATCAAGTAATAATAGTCTTAAGTTGTCTGGATTTCTTAGATGAAGCTTTGGCAATTATTATTCGTTTTTGACTAGAATTTCTTTCATCTTGTTTCTCTTGCTTTTCCATCAAGTAGTAATAGTCTTAAGTTGTCTGAATTTCTTAGATGAAGCATTGGCAATTATTATTCATTTTAGACTAGTATTTCTTTCATCTTATTTCTCTTGCTTTTCCATCAAGTAGTAATAGTCTTAAGTTGTCTGAAATTCTTAGATGAAGCATTGGCAATTATTATTCATTTTTCACTAGTATTTCTTTCATCTTATTTCTCTTGCTTTTCCATCAAGTAGTAATAGTCTTAAGTTGTCTGAACTTCTTAGATGAAGCATAGGCAATTATTATTCATTTTTGACTAGTATTTCTTTCATTTTATTTCTCTTGTATTTCCATCTAGTATTGATAGTCTTAAGTTGTCTGAATTTCTTAGATGAAGCATTGGCAATTATTATTCATTTTTGACTAGTATTTCTTCCATTTTATTTCTGTTGCTTTTCCACCAAGTATTAATAGTCTTAAATTGTCTGAATTTCTTAAATTAAACCTTGGCAAATATTATTCATTTTTGACGATTATTTCTTTCATCTTATTTCTCTTGCTTTTCCACCAAGTAATAATAGTCTTGAGTTATCTGAATTTCTTAGATGTAGCATTGGCAATTATTATTCATTTTTGACTAGTATTTCTTTCATTTTATTTCTCTTGCTTTTTCGCCAAGGAGTAATAGTCTTAAGTG
Source organism: Ascarosepion bandense (assembly GCA_037127315.1). Lineage (NCBI taxonomy): Eukaryota > Metazoa > Mollusca > Cephalopoda > Sepiida > Sepiidae > Ascarosepion > Ascarosepion bandense. Next base: position 193,547 of record JBBBDQ010001875.1, read on the forward strand.
GTCTGAACTTCTTAGATGAAGAATTGGCAATTATTATTCATTTTTAACTAGTATTTCTTTCATCTTGTTTCTCTTGCTTTTCCACCAAATAGTAATAGTCTTAAGTTGTCTGAATTTCTTAAATTATACCTTGGCAAATATTATTCATTTTTGACGATTATTTCTTTCATCTTATTTCTCTTGCTTTTCCATCAAGTAGTTATAGTCTTAAGTTGTCTGAATTTCTTAGATGAAGCATTGGCAATTATTATTCATTTTTGACTAGTATTTCTTTCATCTTATTTCTCTTGTTTTTCCACCAAGTAGTAATAGTCTTAAGTTGTCTGAATTTCTTAGATGAAGCATTGGCAATTATACTTCATTTTTGACTAGTATTTCTTTCATCTTATTTCTTTTGTTTTTCCACGAAGTAGTAATAGTCTTAAGTTGTCTGAATTTCTTAGATGAAGCATTGGCAATTAGACTTCATTTTTGACTAGTATTTCTTTCATCTTATTTCTCTTGCATTTCCACCAAGTATTAATAGTCTTAAGTTGTCTGAATTTCTTACATGAAGCATTGGCAATTATTATACATTTTTGACTAGTATTTCTTTCATTTTATTTCTCTTGCTTTTCCACCAAGTTGTCTGAATTTCTTAGATGAAGCATTGGCAATTCTTATTCATTTTTTACTAGTATTTCTTTCATCTTATTTCCCTTGTTCTTCCACCAAGTCGTAATAGTCTTAAGTTGTCTGAATTTCTTCGATGAAGCATTTGCAATTATTATTAATTTTTAACTAGTATTTCTTTCATCTTATTTCTCTTGCTTGTCCACCAAGTAGTAATAATCTTAAGTTGTCTGAATTTCTTAGATGAAGCATTAGCAATTATTATTCATTTTTGACTAGTGTTTCTTTCATCTTATTTCCCTTGCTTTTCCACCAAGTAGTAATAGTCTTAAGTTGTCTGAATTTCTTAGATGAATCATTAGCAATTATTATTCATTTTTGACTAGTATTTCTTTCATCTTATTTCTCTTGCTTTTCCACCAAGTCGTAATAGTCTTAAGTTGTTTGAATTTCTTAGATGAAGCCTTGGCAATTATTATTCATTTTTGACTAGTATTTCTTTCATCTTATTTCTCTTGCTTTTCCACCAAGTCGTAATAGTCTTAAGTTGTTTGAATTTCTTAGATGAAACCTTGACAATTATTATTCATTTTTGACTAGTATTTCTTTCATCTTATTTCTCTTGCTTTTCCACCAAGTAGTAATAGTCTTAAGTTGTCAGAATTTTTTGATGACGCATTGGCAATTATTATTCATTTTTGACTAGTATTTCTTTCATCTTATTTCTCTTGCTTTTCTACCAAGTTGTCTGAATTTTTAGATGAACCATTGGCAATTATTATTCATTTTTGACTAGTATTTTTTTCATTTATTTCTCTTGCTTTGCCATCAAGTAGTAATAGTCTTAAGTTGTCTGAATTTCTTAGATAAAGCATTGGCAATTATTATTCATTTTTGACTAGTATTTCTTTCATCGTTTTCTCTTGCTTTTCCATCAAGTAGTAATAGTCTTAAGTTGTCTGAATTGCTTCGATGAAGCATTTGCAATTATTATTCATTTTTGACTAGTATTTCTTTCATCTTATTTCTCTTGCTTTTCCACCAAGTCGTAATAGTCTTAAGTTGTTTGAATTTCTTAGATGAAGCATTGGCTATTATGATTAATTAATGACGAGTATTTCTTTCATCTTATTTCTCTTGCTTTTCCACCAAGTAGTAATAATCTTCAGTTGTCTGAATTTCTTAGATGAAGCATTGGCAGTTATTATTCATTTTTTACTAGTATTTCTTTCATTTTATTTCTCTTGTTTTACCACCAAGACGTAATAGTCTTAAGTTGTCTGAATTTCTTCGATGAAGCATTGGCTATTATTATTCATTTTTGACTAGTATTTCTTTCATCTTATTTCTCTTGCTTTTCCACCAAGTAGTAATAGTCTTGAGTTGTCTGAATTTCTTAGATGTAGCATTGGCAATTATTATTCATTTTTGACTAGTATTTCTTTCATTTTATTTCTCTTCCTTTTCCACCGCGTATTAATAGTCTTAAATTGTCTGAATTTCTTAGATGAAGCATTGGCAATTATTATTCATTTTTGACGGGTATATCCTTCATCTTATTTCCCTTGCTTTTCCACCAAGTAGTAATAGTCTTAAGTGGTCAGAATTTCTTAATTTATACCTTGGCAAATATTATTCATTTTTGACGATTATTTCTTTCATCTTATTTCACTTGCTTTTCCACCAAGTAATAATAGTCTTGTGTTGTCTGAATTTCTTAGATGTAGCATTGGCAATTATTATTCATTTTGACTAGTATTTCTTTCATTTTATTTCTCTTGCTTTTCCACCAAGTATTAAAAGTCGTAAATTGTCTGAATTTCCTAGATGAAGCATTGGCATTTCTTACTCATTTTTGACTAGTATTTCTTTCATCTTATTTCTCTTGCTTTTCCATCAAGTAATTATTGTCTTAAGTTGTCTGAATTTCTTAGATGAAGCATTGGCAATTATTATTCTTTTTTGATTATTATTTCTTTCATCTTATTTCTCTTGTTTTTCCACCAAGTATTAATAATCTTAAGTTGTTTGAATTTCTTAGATGAAGCATTGGCAATTATACTTCATTTTTGACTAGTATTTCATTCATCTTATTTCTTTTGTTTTTCCACCAAATAATAATAGTCTTAAGTTGTCTGAATTTCTTAGATGGAGCATTGGCAATTATTATTCATTTTTGACTAGTATTTCTTTCATCTTATTTCTCTTGTTTTTCCATCAAGTATTAATAGCCTTAAGTTGTTTGAATTTCTTAGATGAAGCATTGGCAATTATTATTCATTTTTGACTAGTATTTCTTTCATCTTATTTCTCTTGCTTTTCCACCAAGTTGTCTGAATTTCGTAGATGAAGCATTGGCAATTCTTATTCATTTTTTACTAGTATTTCTTTCATCTTATTTCTCTTGCTTTTCCATCAAGTAGTAATAGTCTTAATTTGTCTGAATTTCTTAGATGAAGCATTGGCAATTATTATTCATTTTTGACTAGTATTTCTTTCATCTTATTTCTCTTGCTTTGCCATCAAGTAGTAATAGTCTTAAGTTGTCTGAATTTCTTAGATGAAGCATTGGCAATTATTATTCATTTTTGACTAGTATTTCTTTCATCGTTTTCTCTTGCTTTTCCATCAAGTAGTAATAGTCTTAAGTTGTTTGAATTTCTTAGATGAAGCATTGGCAATTATACTTGATTTTTGTTTAGTATTTCTTTCATCATATTTCTCTTGCTTTTCCACCAAGTACTAATAGTCTTCAGTTGTCTGAATTTCTTAGATGAAGCATCGGCAATTATTATTCATTTTTGACTAGTATTTCTTTCATCTTATTTCTCTTGCTTTTCCACCAAGTATTAATAGCCTTAAGTTGTCTGAATTTCTTAGATGAAGCATTGGCAATTAATTATTCATTTTTGACTAGTATTTCTTTCATCTTATTTCTCTTGCTTTTCCACCAAGTTGTCTGAATTTCTTAGATGAAGCATTGGCAATTATTATTCATTTTTGACTAGTATTTCTTTCATCATATTTCTCTTGTTTTACCACCAAGTCGTAATAGTCTTAAGTTGTCTGAATTTCTTAGATGAAGCATTGGCAATTAGACTTCATTTTTGACGAGTATATCCTTCATCTTATTTCTCTTGCTTTTCCATTAAGTATTAATAGTCTTAAGTTGTCTGAATTTCTTAAATTAAACCTTGGCAAATATTATTCATTTCTGACTAGTATTTCTTTCATCTTATTTCTCTTGCTTTTCCACCAAGTAATAATAGTCTTAAGTTGTCTGAATTTCTTAGATGAAGCATTGGCAATTATTATTCATTTTTGACTAGTATTTCTTTCATCTTATTTCTCTTGCATTTCCATCAAGTAATTATGGTCTTAAGTTGTCTGAATTTCTTAGATGAAGCATTGGCAATTATTATTCATTTTTGATTAGTATTTCTTTCATCTTATTTCTCTTGCTTTTCCACCAAGTAGTAATAGTCTTGAGTTGTCTGAATTTCTTAGATGTAGCATTGGCAATTATTATTCATTTTTGATGAGTATTTCTTTCATTTTATTTCTCTTGTATTTCCACCTAGTATTAATAGTCTTAAGTTGTCTGAATTTCTTAGATGAAGCATTGGCAATTATTATTCATTTTTGACTAGTATTTCTTTCATCTTATTTCTCTTGCTTTTCCATCAAGTAGTAATAGTCTTAAGTTGTCTGAATTTCTTAGATGAAGCATTGGCAATTATTATTCATTTTTGACTAGTATTTCTTTCATCTTATTTCTCTTGCTTTCCCATCAAGTAGTAATAGTCTTAAGTTGTCTGAATTTCTTAGATGAAGCATTGGCAATTATTATTCATTTTTGACTAGTATTTCTTTCATCTTATTTCTCTTGCTTTTCCATCAAGTATTAATAGTCTTAAGTTGTCTGAATTTCTTAGATGAAGCATTGGCAATTATTATACATTTTTGACTAGTATTTCTTTCATCTTATTTCTCTTGCTTTTCCATCAAGTAGTAATAGTCTTAAGTTGTCTGAATTTCTTAGATGAAGCATTGGCAATTATTATTCATTTTTGACTAGTATTTCTTTCATCTTATTTCTCTTGTTTTTCCATCAAGTGGTAATAGTCTTAAGTTGTCTGAATTTCTTAGATGAAGCTTTGGCAATTATTATTCATTTTTGACTAGTATTTCTTTCATCTTATTTCTCTTGCTTTTCCACCAAGTAGTAATAGTCTTAAGTTGTCTGAATTTCTTAGATGAAGCATTGGCAATTATTCTTCATTTTTGACTAGTATTTCTTTCATCTTATTTTTCTTGCTTTTCCATCAAGTAGTAATAGTCTTAAGTTGTCTGAATTTCATAGATGAAGCATTGGCAATTATTATTCATTTTTGACGAGTATATCCTTCATCTTATTACTCATTCTTTTCCACCAAGTATTAATAGTCTTAAGTTGTCTGAATTTCTTAAATTAAACCTTGGCAAATATTATTCATTTTTGACGATTATTTCTTTCATCTTATTTCTCTTGTTTTTCCACCAAGTATTAATAGTCTTAAGTTGTCTGAATTTCTTAGATGAAGCATTGGCAATTATTCTTCATTTTTGACTAGTATTTCTTTCATCTTATTTCTCTTGCTTTTCCATCAAGTAGTAATAGTCTTAAGTTGTCTGAATTTCTTAGATGAAGCATTGGCAATTGTTATTCATTTTTGACTAGTATTTCTTTCATCTTATTTCTCTTGCTTTTCCATCAAGTAGTAATAGTCTTAAGTTGTCTGAATTTCTTAGATGAAGCATTGGCAATTATTATTCATTTTTGACTAGTATTTCTTTCATCCTATTTCTCTTGCTTTTCCATCAAGTAGTAATAGTCTTAAGTTGTCTGAATTTCTTAGATGAAGCATTGGCAATTAGACTTCATTTTTGACTAGTATTTCTTTCATCTTATTTCTCTTGCATTTCCACCAAGTATTAATAGTCTTAAGTTGTCTGAATTTCTTAGATGAAGCATTGGCAATTTATTATTCATTTTTAGCTAGTATTTCTTTCCTCTTATTTCTCTTGTTTTTCCATCAAGTATTAATAGTCTTAAGTTGTCTGAATTTCTTAGATGAAGCATTGGCAATTATTATTCATTTTTGACAGTATATCCTTCATCTTTTTACTCTTCCTTTTCCACCAAGTATTAATAGTCTTAAGTTGTCTGAATTTCTTAAATTAAGCCTTGGCAAATATTATTCATTTTTGACGATTATTTCTTTCATCTTATTTCTCTTGTTTTTCCACCAATTATTAAAAGTCTTAAAGTTGTCTGAATTTCTTAGATGAAGCATTGGCAATTATTCTTCATTTTTGACTAGTATTTCTTTCATCTTATTTCTCTTGCTTTTCCATCAAGTAGTAATAGTCTTAAGTTGTCTGAATTTCTTAGATGAAGCATTGGCAATTTATTATTCATTTTTGACTAGTATTTCTTTCATCTTATTTCTCTTGCTTTTCCATCAAGTAATTATGGTCTTAAGTTGTCTGAATTTCTTAGATGAAGCATTGGCAATTATTATTCATTTTGATTAGTATTTCTTTCATCGTATTTCTCTTGCTTTCCATCAAGTAGTAATAGTCTTAAGTTGTCTGAATTTCTTAGATGAAGCTTTGGCAATTATTATTCATTTTTGACTAGAATTTCTTTCATCTTATTTCTCTTGCTTTTCCACTGAGTATTAATAGTCTTAAATTGTCTACAATTTCTTAGATGAAGCATTGGCAATTATTATTTATTTTTGACGAGTATATACTTCATCTTATTTCTCTTCTTTTTCCACCAAGTATTAATAGTCTTAAGTTGTCTGAATTTCTTAAATTAAACCTTGGCAAATATTATTCATTTTTGACGATTATTTCTTTCATCTTATTTCTCTTGTTTTTCCACCAAGTATTAATAATCTTAAGTTGTCTGAATTTCTGAGATGAAACAGTGGCAATTATTATTCATTTTTGACTAGTATTTCTTTCATCTTATTTCTCTTGTTTTTCCACCAAGTAGTAATAATCTTAAGTTGTCTGAATTTCTTAGATGAAGCATTGGCAATTATTCTTCATTTTTGACTAGTATTTCTTTCATCTTATTTCTCTTGCTTTTCCATCAATTAGTAATAGTCTTCAGTTGTCTGAATTTCTTAGAAGAAGCATTGGCAATTATTATTCATTTTTGACTTGTATTTCTTTCATCTTATATCTCTTGCTTTTCCATCAAGTAATTATGGTCTTAAGTTGTCTGAATTTCTTAGATGAAGCATTGGCAATTATTATTCATTTTTTATTAGTATTTCTTTCATCTTATTTCTCTTGTTTTTCCACCCAGTATTAATAGTCTTAAGTTGTCTGAATTGCTTAGATGAAGCATTGGCAATTATACTTCATTTTACTAGTATTTCTTTCATCTTATTTCTTTGTTTTTTCCACCAAGTATTAATAGTCTTAAGTTGTCTAATTTCTTAGATGAAGCATTTGGCAATTATTCATTTTGACTAGTATTTCTTTCATCTTATTTCCCTTGCTTTTCCACCGGTAGTAATATTCTTAAATTGTCTGAATTTCTTAGATGAAGCATTGTAATTATTCTTCATTTTTGACTAGTATTTCTTTCATCTTATTTCTCTTGCTTTTCCATCAAGTAGTAATAGTCTTAAGTTGTCTGAATTTCTTAGATGAAGCATTGGCAATTGACCATTTCATTTTTGACGAGTGTAAGCTGTCTTATTACTCTTGTTTTTCCACCAAGTATTAATAGTCTTCAGTTGTCGGAATTTCTTAGATGAAGCATTGGCAATTATTATTCATTTTTGACTAGTATTTCTTTCATCTTATTTCTCTTGCTTTTCCATCAAGTAATTATGGTCTTAAGTTGTCTGAATTTCTTAGATCAAGCATTTGCAATTATTATTCATTTTTGACTAGAATTTCTTTCATCTTATTTCTCTTGCTTTTCCACTGAATATTAATAGTCTTAAATTGTCTGAATTTCTTAGATGAAGCATTGGCAATTATTATTTATTTTTGACGAGTATATACTTCATCTTATTTCTCTTGCTTTTCCACCAAGTATTAATAGTCTTAAGTTGTCTGAATGTCTTAAATTAAACCTTGGCAAATATTATTCCTTTTGACGATTATTTCTTTCATCTTATTTCTCTTGTTTTTCCACCACGTATTAATAATCTTAAGTTGTCTGAATTTCTGAGATGAAACAGTGGCAATTATTATTCATTTTTGACTAGTATTTCTTTCATCTTATTTCTCTTGTTTTTCCACCAAGTAGTAATAATCTTAAGTTGTCTGAATTTCTTAGATGAAGCATTGGCAATTATTCTTCATTTTTGACTAGTATTTCTTTCATCTTATTTCTCTTGCTTTTCCATCAATTAGTAATAGTCTTAAGTTGTCTGAATTTCTTAGAAGAAGCATTGGCAATTATTATTCATTTTTGACTTGTATTTCTTTCATCTTATATCTCTTGCTTTTCCATCAAGTAATTATGGTCTTAAGTTGTCTGAATTTCTTAGATGAAGCATTGGCAATTATTATTCATTTTTTATTAGTATTTCTTTCATCTTATTTCTCTTGTTTTTCCACCCAGTATTAATAGTCTTAAGTTGTCTGAATTGCTTAGATGAAGCATTGGCAATTATACTTCATTTTTTACTAGTATTTCTTTCATCTTATTTCTTTTGTTTTTCCACCAAGTATTAATAGTCTTAAGTTGTCTGAATTTCTTAGATGAAGCATTGGCAATTATTATTCATTTTTGACTAGTATTTCTTTCATCTTATTTCCCTTGCTTTTCCACCGAGTAGTAATATTCTTAAATTGTCTGAATTTCTTAGATGAAGCATTGGCAATTATTCTTCATTTTTGACTAGTATTTCTTTCATCTTATTTCTCTTGCTTTTCCATCAAGTAGTAATAGTCTTAAGTTGTCTGAATTTCTTAGATGAAGCATTGGCAATTATTATTCATTTTTGTCGAGTATATGCTTCATCTTATTACTCTTGTTTTTCCACCAAGTATTAATAGTCTTCAGTTGTCTGAATTTCTTAGATGAAGCATTGGCAATTATTATTCATTTTTGACTAGTATTTCTTTCATCTTATTTCTCTTGCTTTTCCATCAAGTAATTATGGTCTTAAGTTGTCTGAATTTCTTAGATGAAGCATTGGCAATTATTATTCATTTTTGATTAGTATTTCTTTCATCGTATTTCTCTTGCTTTTCCATCAAGTAGTAATAGTCTTAAATTGTCTGAATTTCTTAGATGAAGCATTGGCAATTATTATTTATTTTTGACGAGTATATACTTCATCTTATTTCTCTTGCTTTTCCACCAAGTATTAATAGTCTTAAGTTGTCTGAATTTCTTAAATTAAACCTTGGCAAATATTATTCATTTTTGACGATTATTTCTTTCATCTTATTTCTCTTGTTTTTCTACCAAGTATTAATAATCTTAAGTTGTCTGAATTTCTTAGATGAAACAGTGGCAATTATTATTCATTTTTGACTAGTATTTCTTTCATCTTATTTCTCTTGTTTTTCCACCAAGTAGTAATAATCTTAAGTTGTCTGAATTTCTTAGATGAAGCATTGCCAATTATTATTCATTTTTGACTAGTATTTCTTTCATCTTATTTCTCTTGTTTTTCCACCAAGTAATAATAGTCTTAAGTTGTCTGAATTTCTTAGATGAAGCATTGGCAATTATTCTTCATTTTTGACTAGTATTTCTTTCATCTTATTTCTCTTGCTTTTCCATCAAGTAGTAATAGTCTTCAGTTGTCTGAATTTCTTAGAAGAAGCATTGGCAATTATTATTCATTTTTGACTAGTATTTCTTTCATCTTATTTCTTTTGTTTTTCCACCAAGTATTAATAGTCTTAAGTTGTCTGAATTTCTTAAATGAAGCATTGGCAATTATTATTCATTTTTGACTAGTATTTCTTTCATCTTATTTCTCTTGTTTTTCCACCAAGTAGTAATAGTCTTAAGTTGTCTGAATTTCTTAGATCAAGCATTTGCAATTATTATTCATTTTTGACTAGTATTTCTTTCATCTTATTTCTCTTGCTTTTCCACCAAGTTGTCTGAATTTCTTAGATGAAGCATTGGCAATTCTTATTCATTTTTACTAGTATTTCTTTCATCTTATTTCTCTTGTTTTTCCACCAAGTCGTAATAGTCTTAAGTTGTCTGAATTTCTTCGATGAAGCATTTGCAATTATTATTCATTTTTGACTATTATTTCTTTCATCTTATTTCTCTTGCTTTTCCACCAAGTAGTAATAGTCTTAAGTTGTTTGAATTTCTTAGATGAAGCATTGGCAATTATTATTCATTTTTGACTATTATTTCTTTCATCTTATTTCTCTTGCTTTTCCACCAAGTAGTAATAGTCTTAAGTTGTTTGAATTTCTTAGATGAAGCATTGGCAATTATTATTCATTTTTGACTAGTATTTCTTTCATCTTATTTCTCTTGCTTTTCCATCAAGTAATTATGGTCTTAAGTTGTCTGAATTTCTTAGATGAAGCATTGGCAATTATTATTCATTTTTGATTAGTATTTCTTTCATCTTATTTATCTTGTTTTTCCACCAAGTATTAATAGTCTTAAGTTGTTTGAATTTCTTAGATGAAGCTTTGGCAATTATTATTCATTTTTGACTAGTATTTCTTTCATCTTATTTCTCTTGCTTTTCCACCAAGTATTAATAGTCTTAAGTTGTCGGAATTTTTTGATGAAGCATTGGCAATTATTATTCATTTTTGACTAGTATTTCTTTCATCTTATTTCTCTTGCTTTTCCACCAAGTAGTAATAGTCTTAAGTTGTTTGAAGTTCATAGATGAAGCATTGGCAATTATTATTCCTTTTTGACTAGTATTTCTTTCATCTTATTTCTCTTGCTTTTCCACCAAGTCGTAATAATCTTAAGTTGTCTGAATTTCTTAGATGAAGCATTGGCAATTATTATTCATTTTTGATTAGTATTTCTTTCATCTTATTTCTCTTGCTTTTCCACCAAGTAGTAATAGTCTTAAGTTGTCGGAATTTTTTGATGAAGCATGGGCAATAATTATTCATTTTGGACGATTATTTCTTTCATCTTATTTCTCTTGCTTTTCCACCAAGTTGTCTGAATTTCTTAGATGAAGCATTGGCAATTATTATTCATTTTTGACTAGTATTTCTTTCATCTTATTTCTCATGCTTTTCCACCAAGTATTAATAGTCTTAAGTTGTCTGAATTTTTTAAATGAAGCCTTGGCAATTATTATTCATTTTTGACTATTATTTCTTTCATCTTATTTCTCTTGTTTTCCACCAAGTCGTAATAGTCATAAGTTGTTTGAATTTCTTAGATGAAGCATTGGCAATTATTCTTCATTTTTGACGAGTATATCCTTCATCTTATTTCTCTTACTTTTCCACCAAGTAGTAATAGTCTTAAGTTGTCTGAATTTCTTAAATTAAACCTTGGCAATTGTTATTCATTTTTGACGAGTATTTCTTTCATCTTATTTCTCTTGCTTTTCCACCAAGTAATTTATAGTCATAAATTGTCTGAATTTCTTAGATGAAGCATTGGCAATTCTTATTCCTTTTTGACTAGTATTTCTTTCATCTTATTTCTCTTGCTTTTCTACCAAGTAGTAATAGTCTTATGTTTTTAGAAACTCTCAGTAAACTGAATGTGGCAAACCTTAATAAGTCTGTCTTGGAGAGCCATCCTTGCCCGTATCCAGAATATGAAGAACTGGACACTTTTTAGTGATAAACGTGAGCTCAATTTCCTGAACCCGATTTTTTTCTTTTTTTTTTTTTTTACAAGGTCTCAAGAAATTCGTTACAGGAAGCTACCTTGCCGGAATTCGAACACGTCTTGTCCATTCCATTTCCAATACTGATAATCGATACTACACCTTGCATCTTTACATTCGAACGTACTTCTTCTATGTGCCGTGTTCATTCAGAGTGTGAGCTATCATGGCTCTCCACATCTTCCTATATTTCGCAGATATTTGTCCCCTAAATGTCTAACTCAGAATCTTGTTTTGTCGTTCATTTATTCAAGTTCTATGTTTTATTATTTGCTGCTTTCGCTCTTTTTTTTTCTTGTGTTTTTCTTCACTTCTAGGAAGGCAACAAGTCACTAAGACGCAGAGAGTTACTGAATGTGAGAGAATATGAGAAAATGAAAGCATTTTGCTTTTCTGACGGCTACAACCTCCAGAAATTTGAATGCAATATCAATTCCCATCTCTTACCCACTTGACTCCAGTTCTTTCTACATTACCCTGTATAAACATGTTCTATCCTGTTTTCTGATGAGAAAAAATTCAATCTAGATGGTCCTGATGCCTTCCAACGATATTGGCATAACAAAAACATGCCTCCTGAAATTTTCTCCACACGTCATAGTTGTAGAGAGTCCTTAATGGTATGGGATGCCTTTTCTTACAGAGGGACGATGGAGCTCCAGGTGATGCAGGGTTGTCAAACAGCGGCTGGTTATGTTAGCATGCTACAAAAAGCAACATTGATGATGGCGGGCCATCGTTTGTGTGTGGATGGATGGTTATTCCAACAGAATAATGCTGCAATCCACGCTGCAAGACGGACCTTAACCTTTCTACAAGAAAACACCCCACCCGTATCACGTCTATCTAAGGAACCCCAAAGGGAAAGCCTCGCCACAAGATCAAAGATAATACATAAAATAGGTCTGCTAACAACAGACATCAATTAATTAAACGCTAGCCAACCATAAAGCCGTCCTAAAAATTCTTAACGTCAACAAACAAGATAAGTTCCTAAATCATACACACAAAAAAAAACACACAAACACACAAAACTGACCAAGTAATCAAACCCCTCCACACACAACTTTCTTGGAAATTCTAACCAAAAGATATACCCGACCGATAATAACGTACATTCCAACAGATAATACCATTAATGAACAATTTCGCACTTACACGCCAAGTTCTTCAAAAGTCTAACGGTCAAAACGAAAGATACATTCCCTTCATTATCAATATCCCCAACCAACCCCACAACAACAACGAACCAAATATAAACAGAGGATGATTCCAACTCTTGCTCTTTCCTCCTGATGAAATGTTGGGGACCCAACATTGAAACAAACATATGATTGTAGAGAAGAGGACATATATAGAAAAAATTATGTACATGTTCTAAAACATAATTTATAATAAATATTTACAGTTCTATACATCATATATCGAGCACTGTTTTAAATTAATGTTTTGGAACGGAAAAAAATTTTCTTTCCTCGTTCTGTACTCACTCGGATATATATATATATATATATATATATATATATATATATATATATATATATATATAGAGTGTAAAATATATATACAAATGGTCAATGGGTAGGTATTTGAAGGCTATTATAATGCGTTTAGGTAAAGAATGTGTTGGTATTACCTATTTATTATTCATTAATATTTCGAGATCAAAATCTCATCTTTAGAATGATAGGAGAGCTTGCTCCATATATACATATATATTTATCGATTGATTTCTGTTCTTCATGAATTAAACGGGAATTATGATAATATTAGACTACGAGGTCTTTCTTCCGATGTCTAGTTTAAAATGTGTTGCGCGTTCTCGTGCAGTAGAACGAGAAATTGGGGAAACCGAGTTCGAATTCCAGTTAAATTCATTCCTTTCACTCACGCTCAAATACCCTTGGGAAAGGTATTAATCTGTTTCTTTTTCTCTAGCTATGGGTTAAATAGCAGAACAGATTGGGTTCTCAAGCTTTGGTTGGCAACCAGTCTTCAACAGAAAGTAATGGCAACCTACTGCAGGATAATCTTCTGCCCAGTCATTCATGTCTCTTTCGAGACATGATCACCAAATCGTGTTTCACGTATGGCACTTAACTAAATGGGTTTGAAATGTCTGTGTGTGCGTTGCCATCAATTTATCTCACTAATCGTTCCTCATTCAATCAGTCAGTTAAGTGCCATACGTGATACACGCTTTGGGTGATCATGCCTGACTGGGCCGAAGATTATCCCGCAGTAGGTTGCCATTGCTTTCTGTGGTAGACTGGTTGCCAGCCAAGGCTATAGAACCCAGTCTGTCCTATTATTCAACCCCCAACTGGAGGGAAGAGACAAATTAATACCTTTTCCAAGGATATTTGCGCGTAAGTGAATGCAAGGAATTCAACTGGAATTCGAACTCGGCTACTGGATTTGTCGTTCCGAGTCGATATCCACTGCACCACAACGCACATCCAGAA
>JBBBDQ010001875.1:210000-217500 GCA_037127315.1 Ascarosepion bandense
ATGATATAAAGAAACAATAATTACAGAGGAATGTGTTAAAGATGTGCAAAGATTAAAAGGAAAGAAAAATGACAAAATATTGCACTAGCATAATACCCGTCATAAATGACGCAATTATCAGTTTAGGTTCGAAATCGCTATACACTTATTAGCTGTGCAAGACTAAATATCTTTCGTTGTTTATTCATCTTATTTATGGTAAAAGGCCTCAAGTATAGAGCGCCCAATGATTGAATTAGTTGCTTCGTTGAATTAGTGGTCCGTTAGACGAAAGCGTTAATGCACAATCCACCATTTTTTATAATATTTTGAAGTATTAACATTATGACTAATCTTATACCTGCACAAAATAACCAACTACTTTTGACAGAATATTAGAGATTATTGCACACCAGTTATTCTTTTTACTTTTTATCGGTTAACTGCAATAATAATAATAATAATAATAATAATAATAATAAATGACTGTAGGGGCCTCGGTGATGTTTGGTAAATTGGCTTTGTGCCAAACACAACCGAAGTCCTCAAAATTTAAAATATCAGAATGTTGAAGGTTGGATGTTGAAATATGGAAGGATAAAATATTTCGTTTCCAAAAAAAAAAAAAAAAAAAAAGTCCTGTTAAATTCCTTGTTCGTCTTTTGCCTGGTCATTGTCTAGTTGACCCCACTACTCCTCAGCCAAAAGATAAAATAATTCTTTTTCTCTACTGGCGTTAGTACATGTGCGCTTGGTTTAGGATCAGCTTTGAAATATTCTTGCTTTGATTTTATTTTGTTTTATTTTTTGTGGCTAATTTTAAAATAGTTTCATGGTTATTTGAACGAGTGTTTACCTTTTTTCAAAGATATTTCTTTGACCCGGACTTTAACTAAGTTAAAACTTAGTTAACTCACCACCGTTACCATTTTTTTCTTTTCTTTCTTCTTCAATTGGAGTAGATAGTCTAAACTATCACCCGGTTCACACTCCACCCACGTCTATTGAACAGGTGTAGAGGCCAATCCCTTGTTCCCTGTTTAGGATGTGGTTTCCGGTTTTCTCATCCAATCTTCACTTTTTTTTTCAATTGGAGTAAATAGACTAAACTATCACCCGGTTCACACTCCACCCACGTCTATTGAACAGGTGTAGAGGCCCATCCCTTGTTCCCTGTTTAGGATGTGGTTTCCGGTTTTCTCATACAATCTTCACTTTTTTTTTCAATTGGAGTAGATAGACTAAACTATCGCCCGGTTCACACTCCACCCACGTCTATTGAACAAGTGCAGAGGCCCATCCCTTGTTCCCTGTTTAGTATGTGGTTTCCGGTTTTCTCATCCAATCTTCACTTTTTTTTCAATTGGAGTAAATAGACTAAACTATCGCCCGGTTCACACTCCACCCACGTCTATTGAACAGGTGCAGAGGCCCATCCCTTGTTCCCTGTTTAGGATGTGGTTTCCGGTTTTCTCATCCAATCTTCACTTTTTTTTCAATTGGAGTAGATAGACTAAACTATCGCCCGGTTCACACTCCACCCACGTCTATTGAACAGGTGTAGAGGCCCATCCCTTGTTCCCTGTTTAGGATGTGGTTTCCGGTTTTCTCATCCAATCTTCACTTTTTTTTTTCAATTGGAGTAAATAGACTAAACTATCGCCCGGTTCACACTCCACCCACGTCTATTGAACAGGTGTAGAGGCCCATCCCTTGTTCCCTGTTTAGGATGTGGTTTCCGGATTTCTCATCCAATCTTCACTTTTTTTTCAATTGGAGTAGATAGACTAAACTATCGCCCGGTTCACACTCCACCCACGTCTATTGGAACCAGGTGTTTAGAGGACCATCCCTTGTTCCCTGTTTAGGAGGTGGTCCCTTGGTTTCCCGGTTTTCTCATCCAATCTTCACTTTTTTTTTCAATTGGAGTAAATAGACTAAACTATCGCCCGGTTCACACTCCACCCACGTCTATTGAACAGGTGCAGAGGCCCATCCCTTGTTCCCTGTTTAGGATGTGGTTTCCGGTTTTCTCATCCAATCTTCACTTTTTTTTTCAATTGGAGTAGATAGACTAAACTATCGCCCGGTTCACACTCCACCCACGTCTATTGAACAGGTGTAGAGGCCCATCTCTTGTTCCCTGTTTAGGATGTGGTTTCCGGTTTTCTCATCCAATCTTCACTTTTTTTTCAATTGGAGTAAATAGACTAAACTATCGCCCGGTTCACACTCCACCCACGTCTATTGAACAGGTGCAGAGGCCCATCCCTTGTTCCCTGTTTAGGATGTGGTTTCCGGTTTTCTCATCCAATCTTCACTTTTTTTTCAATTGGAGTAGATAGACTAAACTATCGCCCGGTTCACACTCCACCCACGTCTATTGAACAGGTGTAGAGGCCCATCCCTTGTTCCCTGTTTAGGATGTGGTTTCCGGTTTTCTCATCCAATCTTCACTTTTTTTTTTCAATTGGAGTAAATAGACTAAACTATCGCCCGGTTCACACTCCACCCACGTCTATTGAACAGGTGTAGAGGCCCATCCCTTGTTCCCTGTTTAGGATGTGGTTTCCGGATTTCTCATCCAATCTTCACTTTTTTTTCAATTGGAGTAGATAGACTAAACTATCGCCCGGTTCACACTCCACCCACGTCTATTGAACAGGTGTAGAGGCCCATCCCTTGTTCCCTGTTTAGGATGTGGTTTCCGGTTTTCTCATCCAATCTTCACTTTTTTTTTCAATTGGAGTAGATAGACTAAACTATCGCCCGGTTCACACTCCACCCACGTCTATTGAACAGGTGTAGAGGCCCATCCCTTGTTCCCTGTTTAGGATGTTGTTTCCGGTTTTCTCTTTTCCAATCTTTTCACTTTTCTTTCTTTTTTTTTTCAATTGGAGTAGATAGATGTGGTTTCCGGCTTTCTCTCTAATCTTTTCACTCTTACGTAGCCCCCGGCACATCAGTGGTGTTACCGCCTTGCTCGGGGTGATACGATTAAAAATATTAAAGTAAAATCTTTATTAACAGAATAACAAAATTGTAGGAAGAAAAATAAAATGTTCACAGAAAAAATGCATGTAGTTAATCGTGCAAAGAGAAATGTAAGTATTAATGTTCCACAGAAATTAGCAATGGTATTAGAATGTGTGTATGTAAAAAGATTAAAAAGGTTGCTAATAAAACTCTGTGTTCTTTTCCTTTTTATGGCCAGAGAAAAAGGAAAGAGGAAAGTCAAGGTAATGAAGAAGATTGTACTTATCGGAGTCCGTTGAAGTATCATGTTGTTGTTGTTTTAGAATGAAAGCGGTAGAATGAATGCGTGTCGGAGAGACGTGACCGAGTCAGCTTGAAGTTTCTTCCTTACATTGTGACGAGCTGCTATTAGATACCTCTCCAATTCGGACTCATTTTCACCGGTCAAGAGATGTGGTTTAAGTGGTGGATTTTAGTCATATGACCTGCTCCAACAGCATACCCATTTTTTAGTTGTTAAGAAAAATTAACTGGCGTCATAATTCAATTTGATATTTCCTATCTAATCAGAATCCAGAATCTTATTTTTCACACTCACTTGTGACATTTGCCTTGGTCTGGGTTTTTCCATAATGTTTTAGTCGTTTTGATCCGATTTTGCGGGTAATTTTACTTTTTTCGTTTGAGTTAGTTGATGGGTGATATAGGATTGGTATCCTATATGATCGACAAAATATTATCAGGCTTATCTCACGAGCTATTATTGGTAAAACCCGCTGCACCCTATTCCTTTTAAATATTGACTGCCAACCGTATAACATGAACATGTGACGTTGACGTTGTTATCCAGTGTAAAATACACCTAGTCGTTTCTTGTCATCGTAAAGGGTTTACTTGTCCCGTTAATCACAAGAGCGAAGCAGTCTGAAGTTCCGGCTATTGTAGGGCCACCCATGGCGGTATGGTGAAAGAGGAAGAGCCAGACTGAACGCGACCAACCCTTGAATACCAAAAATAAGCAAATATCAACACGATCTCAGAGGATAACCCGGCTGAAGAGGGCAGCGCTATTCGGGATGGCGTAACCAAGATGGACTTTGACAAAACAAGCATTTGACAGCTGATGAAACCAGGTTTGCCAAATCTCGTTTGTCTCAAACCGCTTTGAGCCGCAAGTGTGTGGGATTCCCCGTCGAGCGGAGTTGTCCAACCAAAATCAAATTCAAACGAATTCACAGCCATATCCTCCACAGCCACCAGAGCAAAGAAAGGGAATAGGGAGGGAGGACGATGTGAGCGGGTGCCGATAATAACAACAGCCAAAGAACTGTACAGCTATCGAAGTCAGTCAGTTAAGTGCCATACATGATTCACGCTGTGGGCGATCATGTCTCGAAAGAGACAATACTGACTGGGCAGAATCCCGCAGTAGGTTGCCATTATTTTCTTCGGTAGACTGGTTGCCAACCAAGGCTATAGAACCTGTTAATAAGCCATAACTGGAAGGAAGAGATGGATTAATACCTTTCCCAAGGGTATTTGTGCGTTAGTGAATGAAAGGAATTCAACTGGAATTCGAACTCGACTCCCCGATTTGTCGTTCCGAGCCGATATCCACTGCATCAGCTATCGAAGACGTCTGTTAATAAAAATGTTTATCAAGCTTATCTCGCAAGCTATTATTGGTGAAATAACATGAACACGTGCTGTTGACTTATAGCATTGAATTAGACTGAGGTAAATGTAGAAGAGGCAATATGCGGCTAGTGTAAAGTACCTGTTAAAAGACGCCAGAACGTCAATTCGATATTTAATGGATGCCTCTTGCGCGACAGCCCATATGCCGGACGGGGGAAGATCATTAACTGACAAGATGTTTTTCTTTCTCTTATCCTCCTACTTTTTCCTGGTATTATTTAAATCAAAACAATTGACAGATGACTAGTTAAACGGCAGTGACATGAAAGAAGTTCATCTTAACGAATTTCTTTCCCTCTTCATACTCATCGCAAATTTGAACATATCGTTTTTATTTTCCTTTCTTTCTTTCTTTCTTTCTTTCTTTCATTTTTTTTTTAATCATATCACACCAAGCAAGGCGGTAACGCCACTGATGCGCAGGGGGCTACGTAAGAGTGAAAAGATTGGAAAAGAGAAATCCGGAAACCGCATCCTAAACAGGGAACAAGGGATGAGCCTCTTCACCTGTTCAATAGAAGTGGGTGGAGTGTGAAACTGATATTTTTCTTTCTCTTTCTTACTTGTGTTCTCTCTCTCTCTCTCTCTCTCTCTCTCTCTCTCTCTCTCTCATTCTTTGTTTTTACGTTTGCAACTATACTTCTTTCTTTCTTTACCTTTCTCGCTTCTCTTCTGTCTCTTTCTTTCGTTCTTATGTTCGTTCATAACTTATTTCTTTCTTTCTTTCTTTCGTTCTTTCTTGGCTTACGGCCATATCACGGTGAATACACCGGTTCTCGCTCGATCACCGAAGTTAAGCAATGTTGAGCATGATCAGTACTTAGATGGGTGACCGCTTGGGAATACCAGGTGCTGTAAGCGTTTAGTGACGGATGTGCGTTGTGGTGCAGTGGATATCGGCTCGGAAAGAGAAATCGGTGAGCCGAGTTCGAATTCCAGTTGAATACCCTGCATTCACTTAAGCACTGATTCCCTTGGGAAAGGTATTAATCCGTCCCTTCCCTCCAGTTATGGGTTAAATAACTAGGGTAGGGCTTGGGGACCCTGCCCTTAAAAAAAGTCCCAATGAATCTTGATACTCGAAAAGAAAAAAGTATTACTAGACACAAAAACTTATATACAAACAACAATAAATTGTTGAAAGAAAAAGGTATTACCAGCAATAAATAAATAAAATTTAGTTGGCAATAAATGACCCGCCGAGGTGTTGATGTGCCATAAAAACAAAACAACCAACCAAATCTTTCTTAGATTTGATTCTGTGTTTTTTCTTTCTTTTGTTTTTGATCTGTAAATATATTTCTTTCTTTCAACTTTTCTCGCTCTTTTTTTCTTTCTTTCGTTCTTAAGTTCATAACTATATTTTTTCTTTCTTTCTCCTTTCTTCTCTTCTTTTTCTTTCTTTCTTTCTTTCTTTCTTTCTTTCTTATGCTTGTAGCTACATTTCTTTCTTTCTCTTACTTTCTTCTCTTCTCTATCTTTCTTTTTCATTCTCTTTCATTTATTTGTTTCTTTCTTTCTTTTGTTTTTTGTCTGTAAATATATTTCTTTCTTTCTACTTTTCTCGCTCTTTCTTTTTTCTTTCTTTCGTTCTTAAGTTCATAACTATATTTATTTCTTTCTTTCTTTCTTTCTTTCTCTCTTTCTTTCTTTCTTTATTATGTTTGTAACTACATTTCTTTCTTTCCCTTACTTTCTTCTCTTCTCTTCTCTATCTTTCTTTTTTCTTTCTCTTTCTTTCTTTCTTTCTTTCTTTCTTTCAATATATAAGCCTTTCTTTCATCAAACCCATTCTTTAACTATAATTCATTTATTACATTCTGTTCTTCTCATAACTTTTCTTTCCTTCACTTTTTCTTTCTTTCACTTTTTCTTTCTTTTGTTCGTAACTGTCTCTCTTTCTTTCTTTGCTTATCTTTCATTTTGTTCGTGGCTGCTTTTCTTTCTTTCTTTCTTTCTTTTTCATGTTTGTAACTACTAAACTCCCTTTCTTTCCTTCTTTCTCTTGTTCTTTCTTTATCTGTCTTGTTCGTAACGGCTTTACCTTTTTTTCGTTCTTTCTTTCTGTCTTATATGCTTAATTTCTTTTCTTTTTTTCTTTCTTATATGATATTTCCTCTTTCTTTCTCTCGTACTCTTTTTCTTTTTTCTTTCTTTCTTTTTCATATACCACATTTTCGATTTGTTTGTTTCTTTCTTTCAACACATAATCTTTCTTTAACCAAACTTTATCTCTAATCCATTAATTATCACATGGAAAAATGCGTGCATGAAAAGTAATATTCTTAAGATTATATTAAACCTGGAAAAGAACAGGACAAGTTAATAAACCTGGAAAAGTAAAGGAGAAGATATTCTAGTGAAGTAAAAAATAAAAAATGTCTTACTTAAAATTTTGCATTCAAATTTTATTTTTAGCTGCAATATTTTAAGTTAAAACCTTTTTATTCTTTACTTGACGAGCTTTGGAGGGTTGAAAATAATTCGTCATCTACAAGGAATCGGGGACGCTCTTGAATTTTATCCAGACTGGAAAGGGATGACCGGGCAGCTCCCGGCCGAACATGACAACACGACTCCATTTTCGACCAAATCTGGCTCTTGTGAAGTTAGAGGATAGTATGAGGTGTTTGTTACTTACTACACCGGTATAAGGAGCTGAATATTTCAACATCTATCTATCTATCTATCTATCTATCTATCTATCTATCTATCTATCTATCTATCTATCTATCTATCTATCTCAGATTTTTCATATGTATCTATCTATCTATCTATCTATCTATCTATCTATTTATCTACCTATCTCAGTTTTTTCATATCTATCTATCTATCTATCTATCTATC